>WXVQ01000037.1:0-129761 GCA_013372465.1 Nitzschia sp. Nitz4 | reverse complement strand
AGGATTCTGATAAGTTGCAATGTTACAGTGCGCCTGAGGGACCGACGGACAGACAGATCCAGGGGCAGCACCCGGCGCAAACAAATTATCACCAACAAGGAGATCACAAGAGTGCATCGTCTCCACTTTGTTTCATTGCTTCTTGGTAGAATGAGATTCTCTTGGAAGCTCGTGTTGTCAAGTCTGCTAGTTGCAGGCTTCACTCCCTCCAATGCCGTGCTAGTAGAAGAGGCTGGTGTTCTGGACTTTCGTATCGCCACCGCCGGTCATGGAGCCCCCACGTTTGCTCATTCCACTGAGGGAACTGTTCTCACTACCGACACTTCTTCCTGTTATGTAGCCAATCGCAATGTTGAGGATGGCGACCTTCTCTGGCGACGCAATGTTTGTGCCAAAGTTTCTCCATCTAGCAGCCACGCCTTGGCAATGAGCCAAGTTGGTCAGACATTTGCAACGATGGACAATGCTGGTGTTGTTAGATCGTGGACTCGTGATCAAGGAAAGCTCAGATGGGATGCCAAAGTGTCCCCTGCCGGTACACCCAAGGTTTGGACTGTCACGAGTGCTGATGCTGGGGAACTTGTCGCTGCTGCTTCGGACGGTGACCTAGTTCTTCTCAGCGCTAGTTCCGGTTCTCCTTTGGGAACCTTCCAAGGTCTCTCTTTCGTGGAGCGCTCTTCCTACAGACTCCGAGAGGGAGAGCACCTAGAGTGGCTTTCCATTGTGTCAGTTCAAGGTCAAATTCATGGAGTTCTAGCCTTCGTTACTCCTGAAGGGACCACCTCGGGTGATCGCATGTTGCACGTAGAGCTCCAAACCGGAAGCGATAGCTTCTCTTCGGTCCAGCCAATGTCCTATGTTCGATCCCCTATTGTTGCTTCGACTTTCGAAACTCAACTTTTCGCTGATTCTTGGAATGGAATGGCCCTTACCCCTTCGCAGTCCTTGGTACAGTTTGGGCTGGGTCCATCCAACTTCTTTGCGGAACCTTCCGTCTCGTCTTGGCATCCAGATTGGGAGCGCATTGTCGCAGTTCAAGCAACTCCAGAGTCTGCTCTGATTCAGGTCCAAGGTGTGAATGGTGCTGGGGAGGAGTCGATGGGTCTTTTCCGCTTTGACCTCGGCAACTCGGCTCGATGGGAACAGCTCTATGCATCGTCAGAGGGAGCCAATACCCAATTCGGTGCTGTCGCATACTGCCCCAAGGCTGAATTGGTCATGGCTGCCGGAAGTGGTTTATTGATGGCATATCGACATGACTCGTTGAGTGGTACGGAGGGAGGCAACCTCCATGATCAACTCAGCCCATTGACGACACTGTCGGTCGAAGGCGATGCGATCACTTCGGAAGGAAGCCCTATTCAGTACGTTTCGGTTGTTGAATGCACCCCTGCGGGTGCCAGCGTTCTAGTCAGCACTGCTAGAGGTACATCTACAGTGTACTCGTTTGCTGTTTCAGACAACAGTGTCAAGGGCAATGTTCGCTGGACCGCAGAAGAGGGACTTGCCAGTGCTTCCTCTGCCGTCGTTTTGGATGCCACTCACATGGGTATGGACGATTTGGTGGAGGAACAAGATACTGTTGCTGCCAAGCTATCTCTCCCTTCTCGTTTGGCTTCCCAAATGGATACCCTTGTCTCTCTTGTTTCGGGTTCTCAATTGGATGCTAGTTTCAGTCGCCGTGACCATGTCTTCGGCTTTGTCAAGACCGCCGCCATGCTATCCCAATCGGCCCACCGCATTTGGGGAGTCACTACTTCAGGTGCAGACAGGGGATCTATTCGTTGGATGTTGAACCTTCCTGTATCTGCCAAGTGGCATACCATGGTACATGGAACTACCAACTCCAAGAGCTCGCTCAACGGGGTCAATGGTGGAACCGACAGTCGCGAAATCCTTGTCTTGTCTTCTTTGGAAGACTCCGTTCAATGGAAATGCATTGACGGAACTTCCGGTGTGGTTCACAGTGAAGATCTTGTTTCTTCTAGCTCGCCCATTTCCCAGATTATTCCAATCTATGGGTCCACTGGGGGTTGTCGACAAGCCGCTCTCTTGCTCCATGACGACCACACCTTTTCGGTTGTTCCAAATGATGAAGGTACTTTGGAGACTTTCAACCAGCAACTATCCAAGACTCCAAACGGCATGTTCACCCATGTGATCGATAAAGCCGACAGTAGGCTGGAGTCATTCAAGATTGTTGCCGGGTCGGGAGGATTTACACCAGTCCAAGTTGGACGAACTTCCTTTACTGGTGAGCGTATTGTCAAGGTAGCATACCCTACCAGGGACGAGGTTGTCCAGACACGCAGCACCATTCTCGGCGACAACTCACTTCTTTTGAAGTATATCAATCCTCACATGGCTGTTGTAGTCACAGTTGCCGGAGAAGACGCGGGATCCAAAAATGGCATTGTTGATGCGCTCGACAAGGCAGCTGGTAAATCGAACCGCAAGCCCGCTGGTGCCGGAGAGACAGCCAACGTTTCCGATACCAAGACTGACGATGCCGATCCAAACTTGTTTGTGAATATTGTCGACACTGTTTCTGGTCGAGTGTTGTATCGCGCTAGTCATGCCAATGCAGACATCGAGCGTGATGTGGTTGCTCTAGTATCGGAGAACTGGGTGTTGTACTCTTACACAAATGGAAAGTCCAGGAGAACCGAGATTGGGGTTTTGACTTTGCATGAGGGTATGATTGATAAGGAAGGAATCAGCCTTTTCAAGTCCCCTGAACAAACGACAACCTTCTCTAGTTTTGATGCTCGCGAGTCAAAACCAGTCGTATTGGCCAAGACATACACATACCCTAAATTTATCACTGCAATGGGAGTCACTTCTACTCGCGGTGGAATCAGTTCACGTCAGGTTCTCATTGCAAGTGACGATGGCAAGATCGGAGCGATTGGTCGTCCATTATTCGAGACTCGTCGCCCTCTGGGCCAGGTCAAAGAAGCTGAAAAGAAGGAAGGTCTTATTCCGTACACAGAACTTATCATGCAGGTTCCACAAGCCTCGATTACAACGAACAATACAATCGATGGGGTCAAGTCTTTGGTTTCTGCCTCCACTGCTCTTGAATCTCAAGCACTTGTCATCGCATTCGGGGGTCCAGATTTGTTCTTTGCTCGTACCTCGCCATCCAAGGGATTCGACTTGCTACCTGACAGTTTCAGTCGCATCTTTGTAGCGATTGTCACCGTTGGGTTGGTAATTGTTCTATTCGTTACCCGTTACATGTCTTCCAAGAAGATATCAAAGCTCGGATGGCTATAATTCACCGTTACAGAAATAAAACAAATACATGACTGAGTTTAACATGAGTATGCATTACAATTCAACGGAGTTGCCTTTAGGGCTGCTGTCCGATGGGCGACAACTGGGGTGCCTTGAAAAGAAGCCAACCCGTGAGGGCAAACTCTGCAATGAAAACCGGGATCATCAAGTAGTTGGAGGCTTGCCCTTGGTAACTGTCGAGGAGAAAGTACAGAAGACTATCGAGGAGATAGCAAATGCCAGCCAGCAAGAGTGTCCATCCAAGGCACTTGGGGCTGTTACAAGTCAGGGTACAAGTGTGAGGCGACAATATGAAACAAATCTGATGTTCATCGAAGGCTTTTGAGCACTTACAAGACACCATATCCCACAATGACCATTCCAAGAGTGACCAGGGAAAGCCCGAAAAACAAGAGGGCCAACAAGTATCCGTATTTATGAAGAGTGAGAAAGAAAAATGCCAGACTCTCGGCAGCATTAGTACTATTGTCAGCATCCTCGTTGGCACCAGAAATTGCTCCAATAATGGTTGCAATAGGGATGTGTTGATCAAAGTTTGGGTCGACAAGAATGCTAGCTGCAAACAAGTTCATGAGGTTGCCAGTAATGATAGCCTGTTGCATGAATCGAAAAGCAGAAGATGCCAAGGACAGAATAGGATTTGCTCCTGCCGACACTGTGAATAGAAGTTTGATGTTTGTTGTCAGGAATACCTATGGGGGTATGGTGAAGTTCATCCCACCTCTCGATGATGTACGTACCCAAAATGAAAGCAAAGAGAATCGAAACCACAATATCGGCACTTGCCATAGTCATTTCCAGCATCATGCTCCAGCGAAGGGCCATTGGCTTATTGATGATGTTTTCAACAGTGTCCTCCGGCGAGTCGAAATCAATCAGCTTGTCTCGAATTCCAACTTCTGCAACGATGCCACACACAATGATGATGACATAACCCAAACCTGAGATGAGGCCCCAAGTTCGCAACTTGGCCAACGTCTTGGGGTCACCTGAAGTGGGAGTATTAAGCGAAGCGCTTTGGGTTTCTTGAGTTGATCCGTAGTTCATGATGATGGTTGGTATCTTTTTTCTTGAATCCTTTTTAGGAATTTCCTGGAATTGTGAGTTCAAAAATTCTGAGACTGCGGACGATGACATCATGTTGTGAGATCTCGCGCCAAGCCATTTTGCGCCAACCTCCGTCCGCCTCGCCTCCTGCTGCGGTGGATTCCTGCACGACGCGATACACAAATATACTAACACATATATGTAATATTGATACATCTTTTGTACCATACTAGTAGCTTCTAGTCCATCGGTGACCCAGTAAGAACAACAACACGACGTCGTGGTCTTTCCAAGAATGGATACCTTGACAAGCCTGAAATATCCAAGCCCCTCTTTGTCTCGATTGCTTCATCATCGATAATGCCCCAACCAACAAGAAGGTCACAAACGCGAAAGCAGGTATCGAAGTTACTTAGTGAGATGATATTTCATCGCTAGAACTTGTTTCTTCCAAGAACAAAGAAACACGAAACAATAGCATCACACTTCCAGTCGTCCTCGGATCCAATCCTCGAAGCATCACAAATTCATCTCACAAACTACAATTATCTGAAAAGCAACACTTGAAATGAAATTCACAGTCTCAACTACATTTTGCGTCTTACTTTCTTTCGCAAACGATGCCTTTTCCCTAGATGCTTTGATCAAATCGATCGAGCCTCCTCAAGCTTCTTTGGAAGGAGGAAGAAAATCAAGCCATGGGGACAGTACCATCTTGCGAAACCTCCGTGGTGATTTCGCTGAAAAGGCGGCACGTCCTCGCAAGAAGATCGACAATGAAGAGGAGGATAATCTCGAGGCTCTACAGGAGCACTTTTCAACGAAAGATTTTGTGTTCACAGCAGGGAGCAACTCTTCGTCTTCCATCCATGCCAACATTGTTGGTGGAGACCAATCAGCTGTGGGCGAATTTCCATACTATGGTAAGATCATGTCGGTGTACTGCTAGTGTTTGTTCGATCCATCAGGAGGGTTTGTTCCAATTCAGCTTCTTTTGCAACGACTGTTGTGTCAAATTCTCACCTTCGAATTGCGATTCAGTGGATTTGGGCATCTGTGGTGGTACATTGATCGCCCCTAATGTCGTATTGTCGGCTGCCCACTGTGGAGGTGCCAAGGGAAGGACTGTCTATGTCTCAGGGTACAAGTATGGTTCGACTGCTAATGGTGCCATTGCTGTGAAGATCGTGGCACAGAAGAGACACCCAAACTATAACAGCAACACTATGGACAATGACTTCTTTCTCTACAAGTTAGAGCGAGAAGTGTATCCTGATACTGACATTTCTGTTTTGGTGAATACAAATGGTAACAAGCCATCTAATGGGCAAACGTTGCGTGTGATCGGTCTTGGACTCCTGAAAGAGAATGGCAATGCCCCTACCTACCTGCAGGACGTCCAAGTTCAAGCTGTAAGCAACAACAGATGCAATCGCGCCAGCTCCTATGATGGTGAAGTGAATGGAGCAACCATGCTTTGTGCCGGGGTCAGTGATTACAGCAAGGATTCATGTAATGGAGACTCTGGAGGCCCTCTTGTCATTGAAAACGGAAATGAACACATCCTCGTCGGGGTGGTCTCATGGGGATACGGTTGTGCCTTGGATGGTTACCCTGGTGTCTACTCTCGAGTGTCCAGTGCTGTCTCTTGGATTCACTCTGTTGTGTGTGATACGTGGAATAGCAATGGTGCAATCTGTGGTGGAAGCAACAGTGGGTAGGTGGCATTCATTGTTTGCTCATCGCCTTCAGTTGTGTGTTTTCCTGTCCAGCAAACGGTTCCTCACCCAAATTTCCGTATATCCGAAAGAGGGACTGACAATGGAGGTAACGATAACGGCGGAACTGACAATGGAACAGGTGCCGGAGAGTGTATTGCATTGGAATTGAAGTTCAAGACAGACAAGTGGCCTGAAGAGACCTCATTTTCACTTGTCGAGGAGAATGGCAATTATATCTGGGACCAAAGGGACAGCAACTTTCGCAAGAATAAGATGTACAAGTACAATACATGCGTGCAATCCAATGAATGCACTAGATTGACATTCTTGGACTCGTATGGTGATGGCCTCCTCAACAAAGGGTTCGTTCGAGTCAAGTACGACAGGAATGTCATCTACCGAGAAAGTGATATTGGCTACGGGTTCACAGCTGACTTTGGAAGTGGATGTTAGTAACCATAGTGATCGCAATAATCTTCGTCAGCATTTCGAAGACTAGAGTAGACTTGAACCTGATGCTGGTGGTTCTACAGGATACTAGCAGCGAGAACAATACATTTCGCAGCATGCTGTCGTGTTTACTAGGTACCAGAGTTTTGTCCACTAAATAATGTGACAGGTATCATCCTCGGTTATTGTACTGCCATCGGCAGGAGTTTGTGACGTATAGCTGCCGTAATAATGGGAAATACACCAGCCGATCCCAATGTGGATGATGAAACGTCGAACAAAAGGATTTTGGTTGGTGGAAAACGCAAAAAAGAATAGTCGGTCCGTTCCGGGAATCGAACCCGGGACCTCCTGCACCCAAAGCAGGAATCATGCCTCTAGACCAAACGGACACCTTCTGTCAAAATGTGCCATTTATAATTCAAAACAGCGTATTGCTAATCGTAACACCCTTGTGAATTTGCTTGCTTGAGGGTATAGAAGATTCTCCTCATGGCAACCACAAAGTTCTAATTTCATTCTATAATAATACTATCATTGTTTATGGTGATTGTGTTTTGCAATCGTTTCTAATAGATACGTCAACGGATTTACCACCATCCAAGGTCCATGGGCAATCTGCACGACTGACAAAGTGTTGAAAGTTAACAAGAAAGAAAGTTGCACTGTTTCGTCTATGTTGCACTATCTACATTCTGTATTTTGTTCTTCCTTTTTTCGTGTTGGGACCGTGTGGCCTCTTTGGCCATACGGCGTCGTTCTCGATTTCGTTCAGCAATCTCCATTAACTCTGCATCAGTTCTATGCGGGTTGACCAACCGGTTGATTCGTTCCATTTGCCTTCGATTTTGCTGAGGAGAAAAGTGTTCCATGGACATGCCCCGTCGTAGCGCTGTTTCTCGTATCGAAGCAGGGGCAGCTTGTCGCGTCACTACACGGGTAATCCCAAAGGCAACAAGAGCAGCAAAACAACGCTTGCACGGAGGAATCGTAATATAGACGGTGCACCCTGTTGAGGAATGGCCAGCTTGACAAGCCTGCCCGAGAGCTGCGATTTCCGCATGAATGTCACTCGTCACTTCTTGTGTCCCAAACAAGGGAGTGTTTGTGGCAGCTCCTAAAACATTGGTTAGAAGGCGTGTAGCATGTCGCCCTTTCTGATTCGTCTCATCCACAGACGGGGGTGAGGATATGTCTGTTTCTAGATTTGAGGGACGGACAATCAATGATCCCATGTGTCCCTGTTGCCCCTGGGCGCTGGTGCTCCGAGTGATGAGAAAGACGATGTCCATGTAGTTTTCGTCATCTTCTAGATCTGGATTGGGGACCCATCCATGAAGATCAAAGTTAGAGAGTGAAGAAGCTGACCCTGTTCGCTCCATCCTGCTGACATGCACCTACACCGCCATGGACTATAGATACTCTCTTCGTTTTGCAAGTTGTTGGCTGTTGGCCTTTACTTGTTGTGACCAACAATTGCTTTTACTTCTCTTGTTGGTGGCTATGTCACGGTATGATGTCATCCCGCTGTCTTTGGCGAATGACAGAGACGTAGTACGACATGGCTCCGACGTCGCGAACAACAACCTACCACCAGTTTTTTCTCGGTGGGTGTGCCGTCATTCGATGCAATTCCAAAGACCATTGACCTTCATCGTGCACACGAAAGTAATCTGGAAACTACCTTTGCAGTTGTTAAGCATTAAATTCTGTGGAGTCGTTTCCTCGTTTTCAACTTTGACACGAGGGACGGCCGGTGATACTTCGAGAGCCTCAGGATAATCGGAAGATAAGAGGAGAAACCCCACCAAAAGATCCGCTTCATCCACAGGTCCCAATCCCCATGTCTGACGAGCAGGCCGACGAGCAGGCAACTGACGGGGATCGACTCGACTATCTCAAGAGGGAATATTTCCTACCGGCGCAAAGGGCTCGTCCTGATGCTTCCCTAGAAGATGATGACAGTCATGACCTGTTTATGAGTGAGCCTTCTATCAGTGAGGCTGACGAGTCCGAGTTTGCGAGCAACATGCGTCTGTTATCGCCTTTGGAAAGCTTCGAAGATGATGAAGATGAAGATAACCAATTAGCCCCGCCTCTCCCCCCACCGCCGCTACCGCCGACTCCGAGTAGAAATACTCCACAGGCCCCTTCCTCTCCAGGAAATACAAGTCTGAGCTCTTGGGAAAGCTCTCAAGTGAGCCGACGTGGAGTTCACCTTCATTTTTCACCTGATCATCGATCTACGGCTAGCTCACCGTTTCAAAGAAAAGAATTTCCATCCAATCAGCAACCGAAACAAACTGCTAGTGCTGGGCCTCCTGTTGATGGTGGTAACGTTACCCCAACCGACTTTTTGGCTGCCGCCCTCATTCCCCCGTCATCGGGTGCCAAGACTCCGGATCGTAGTTTTGTGCACTCTTCTAATTCCACTTCACCTGCATCCGAAGGCCATCGAAAAGTGTTTGAGGCTTTCTTGGATGGGTTGCGACTCGAAAGCCAGGGAAAGGTCCAAAATACGACTGATACCAATTTGTCATTCGAATCCTCGAGCTACTTCGACTACGGGCGAGGTATGGATCTTCAGGGGGTATTACGTCCCCAACAAGATACTTCAGCGTCTCAATTCGACAAGCAGCATCAGGAACACGCTTCTGGGCCCGGCGATGTACAGGATCACAGTGTTGATACTCATTCGACAGATCCGAGCCACCCTGGTACTCCTGGTATCAAAGGTGACGAAACCATTGCCATGGTCCTTTCCGACGATTCGGTGGAAGATTTTTCAAAACTCTCTGGGGTAGGAGATGATGGGTCCATGTCTTCTAATACCAACCAACCACTGGTATGGGAGGAGAAATCGTCGTCTTCCGAAGAAAAGGCGCCGCCGCCACCCCCACAGTCTAAGCCTCAGCCTCAACCGCAATCACAATCACAACATCCATTGGCCAGCAACAATCCCTTTCAAAAACCAGGGAGCATGTCGCCACCAGAAAATACTCCGCCTCCCTTGCCTCCTGATTCGAAACCCAACCCCCGTGTCAACGCTTATTCCAAGTCAAGAGACTTACCTCCTAGGCGCGAAGGGTCGTCAACAAGCCTCAATAGCCTGAACGTTGACACGTTCCAACACCCCGATGCGACATCCCGTGCCGAAATTGAAAAGTTCTCCCAGTTTGCTATCGGAACTGCCGATAGTTTTCAGGATTCTTTTCAGTTTTTGGCACCTCCCGCTGGCGATCATCGAAGGTCGTCGTCTCGACGTCGTCGAAATTCTTCGGGGATGTCTCCAGATTCTGAACACTCTTCTGGTCCCTCCCCCGACAGGCACTCCCAGTCTCATACTTCTCAGCGAGGCTACGACACAATCCATGGGTCTCTGCGTGGGGTGGGGGTACACTCACGGGCCTACTCACATGTTCCAACTTGGAATCATTCCTATCATCAGGGATATCAACCGCACCATCAACCACAATATTGGTCTCCTCAACCGCCACATGCAAGTGCATTTGGGCGAAAAAGTTGGCAACCTGGCCATGCTATGGAGTCCCCGCAGTTTCGAAGCTTTCAAGATATCAATGAAGCGAGTCCGTACCAACCAGATCTTCCAGCTCGTGCAAACAGCGTAGATTTTCAGCAGTTTGAGCAATACTCTCCCCATTACATGAACTCGTGGCAAAACGCCAGTTCTGCTGGCTCAACGTTTTCATGGTTATCTCAGGACCCCGGAATGCACGTATTTCCGTCGCCGATTGACCAAGAAGGCACGCCTCTTGTTGGTCAGATGTATGGTCCTCATTTCGCCCCTCATTTGAGAAGAGACAGCAGTCGTTCAAGTGTATCTCCGAATATGTCCACAAGAGTAAGCTTTGGACAACGTTTTGACGATATCCGAGAGCGCGTGCAGGCATCCCCTTTTGCCAATATTGGAAAGAGGTTCACCAAAGCCGACAGAAAACGTTTCCTCCCTGCTGGGCTCAATGATGCAATAGACAAATACCCCACTTTCATTTGCCCTGTTTGTAAGACCCGACAAAGGGAGTTTTTCACAGTATCGACTGCTCCTTTGCAGTTTGAATCTGCATCGGGATACATTGCCTTCTATTTTACCGTTTATGTCATTGCGGCGTTGTACATTTTTGGACTGCAGGAGGGTTGGAGCAAGCTTGATTGCATATATTTTGCTGGTAAGTCATTGCCTGTCATCACCTCTAACATCTCGAACTTGTTAAGTCAAGTCTAACTTTGTTGTCCCCAGTGATCACGCTTACAACTGCTGGTTTGGGAGATTTTGTTCCGACATCCACCGGTGCCAAAGTGGTTTGTTCTATTTTCATTTATTTCGGAGTGGCGTGTATTGGTTTGTTGCTCGGTTCGTACATCGCCGGAATGTTGGACGAGAGTTCGCGACGTGCGGTGAAAGAGAACAGAATCAAGTCTTGTCCCAACTGTGCCCGTATCCAAAACATCAAAGAGGCAGCAGAAAGGAGACGCAAGCAGTTTCGTCGGCAGCGGAAAATGGAAAAGAATGTGTTTGCTTCATCTCCCATGGAGGGCGACGAAGACACACCGCAACACAATTCTAAACGTGTGAAACGAAACCCCACAACTGAATCGTTGAGTGCTGCAGATGTTGTCCGATTGGCACGAGAAGAGCTTGTTGTAGGCGGCATTGAAGGTGATCGCAAAGGTTTGGAGACTTTGACGACACCGCGATCTGCGAGTGATTTGGAAGAAATCCCTGAGAACACAGTCAATGACCTCTCTCCCGTACCCTCAACCCCTATGAATCGAGCAAATATGCTTTCCACAGTTCAAAACTCTCCTTCCACCAGGCAGATCCTCCGTCGACAAGGCCACTCTCGACATATTTCCTTTGACGGACGTGACAAAGGGCCTCGCCCCCGTCGGGTTTTCAGTGCAGATTTGGGCGTACCTGGAACTGCAGTCAAAGAGGGAACTAAGGGTGTGACATCAAGTGTCCGAATAACCCCCACTCAACAAGCGAGATGGCGCCTATCCGACTCCTCAGGAAGCGACGACGATGACGATGAATCCTTTGCCTCGACCGATTCCGTTGATGGCTCGCAGATGGAGGATATTCTAGAACCGCATTTGGATCGCGTCAAGAACGCCAGATATGTCTTTTTGACGCTCAGAGAAGCCTTGCTCAATTCCCTAGTCATTATTGGTTTTGGCTGCTTTGGGTTTTACATGATTGAAGGTTTCTCGATCGTGGATAGTTGGTACTTCACAACAGTTCTATTGACGGTATGTACACACTCGTATGCCAAGGTTATTTGGAGTCTTCTTTCTGCCTGGTAGTGAGCCTCACCATTTTTTCTTCAGACCGTTGGTTACGGTGACTTTGTTCCCTACACCAAGGGAGGGAAATTGTTTGCCACCGTTTATATTCTCGTTGCAGGAACTATTCTTCTGAACAACATGTCCTTGATCAGTATGATTCCGCTAGAGCTGAGACGACGACGAACCGAAAAGGCAGTTTTGACGCAGTTTGGTGATTCGTTGGACGACATGGCCCTGCGAGAGCTTGCGACTGGTCCGTTGATTCGGCGCCTCCATTTGGCCACAGATGACAATGGCGAGCTTGATGAATGTACACGTGAGATGTTCTGTCTTGCCATGTTGGTCCGATTGGGTAAAGTGACGGAGGAAGATATCAAACTAACCATGGCTGCCTTTAAAAAGTTGGATGTCAACAATGAGCAGGTTTTGAACACACGAGCCATTATCGCTGGAATGATCCAGAAAAGCCGTTCTACTGCCTATTTGAACCGCATGAACCAAAAGGAAACTGTGCTCGTACCTCCAAACGAGCAGTCTCAACCTTCCTATGGCGCGGTCAACCCTCCGCCACCTCACGGGCAACCCGCAGAAGAAAGTTTCGAGTACGATGGGTACGATGTGAGCTATGAGGCCAGTCCTCCAGAGGGAACACAAGACTTTTGGATTTCACGTTCATCTGAGCGCTCTGGTCAACATGGGGCGTTCTTTCCATAGTTCTTGTAGACAATGCAGTACTATGTAGAAATCAGTATATAGACTCTCTTCTTCCCATGGCGGCAAAATCTGGGAGGTGACTGGGATTGACTGGTACGACTGCTTGTCTGTCAGACGGTAGGTGCACGGTTGACCAACGAGAAACTTCCGGCTGAGGAAGACTGGGAACTACCTCATTGTTGGCGAGAGCAAGTATTTTACCTCGCCATCCGCCACAGGAGGCTGCTTGTTTATACGACACCAACGTAGTAGTTTCTACGAGATCTTACTGCTACAATGAAAGTTTCCAGCTTGTTGGTTGTTCTTGTCTCCGTCGTTGAGGTTCCTACGCAAGTGTCTGGGTTTCTCGCCCCTCTTGGCTGGGGAGTGTCAAATGCTCGACCCTTGACGCTCGATCCACTTCATGAAACGGCATCTGTCGAGGATGAATCAGTAGATGAGCATCCAAGTGTTTTCCCGCATATTTCGCCCTTGAACCGACTTGGAAACGACCAAATATTCGCACCAACTGCCGACCCACTTCCTCTGCACCCCGATGTTCAATCGGGGACACTAGACAATGGACTGCCCTATGTTATCCTTCCGAACAAGAGTCCAGCTGGGAGATTTGAGGTCCATCTTCAAGTATTTTCTGGTTCTGGTAGGTTCTTGAAAGGGCATGTTGACTGTCTTGAATCTCTCTATGGAGTGCACCGTTTCTCACCAACTTTCTTCAACCTTAGCCGATGAGCTTGAATCACAACAAGGAATTGCTCACTTGACGGAACATGTCGCCTACATGGGTTCCACCAAACGGGGTCTCCTTGCTAACACTGGATCGCAAACAAATGCCTATACGGACTTCCATCACACTGTGTTTTATGCTATTTGTCCCACCAAAGCGCCAGGCAGTGGTGTCCCTATGCTCCCCATGGCGTTGGATGCGTTGGTCGATGTGATGGAAGCCCGCGTGGAAAAAACTCGGTTAGAGAAAGAACGAGCAGCTGTCTTGTCTGAAATGACCATGGTCAATACCATTGAATACCGTGTCGAGTGCCAGATTTTGTCTACTCTCCATCGAGAAAACCGTCTCGCCAAACGTTTCCCCATTGGCAAGGAAAAGTTGATTCGCAACTGGAAAACGGAGGATGTCTTGTCGTGGCACAGAACACATTACCGACCGGATAACGTACTCTTGTATGTTGTGGGTGATATCGACCCTGTACAAGCCAAGGAGATTATTCAGCTCAAGTTCGGAGCATTGTCGGCTGCTAGACAAGCGGAACAAATCGTCAAGAAGGGAATCAAAGAGGAGGCTCGGGAACTGGCCAAGGCTGTTGTGAGCGGAACCGTCAAGGCAGCTCAGAGTTGGCATTACCCCCCACTTCGTCACGATTGGTGCGTGGCCAACGATGTTCCCATTGACCCGAAGCTCGTCATTCCTGCAAAGAGGGAGGGGTACGACATTGACCTTCAAAAGGACTACCCCTTGGACGAAGATGTGTTCTTTCTAAAGACAGAAGAGGTTTCCCCAGGAAAGAAAATTCGGCCCCACATTTTCAGGTACGTTCAAACTTGTGACATGCATTGCAAGGTCATACCCATGGCTTGATGAACTCATCACGGAATGTTTTGAATTCAGACACGGACTCTTGCAGGCATTCTCGATGCATTTGTTTTGCAAGCGACCAGTAGAACCTATTGTCGACTTGAACTCTCTCCGGAGAAACTTGGCCCGTCGCATTGCCCTAGCAGCTCTTCAAATCCGGTTGAACGTTGGGGGCCGATCTGACAACCCAGCCTTTACTTTTGTGGAATTCAACCAGCTCGACTCGGCTCGTGAGGGATGTGCAATTTGCAGTTTGGATATGACCGCTGAGCCTCACAAGTGGAAGTATGCCATCCAAAAGGCTCTCACCGAGATCACAAAGCTCGGAAAGTTTGGTGTTACCTTTGGTGAGTTGCAACGCTATACTTCTACGTTGATGACAGATGTCATCCAAACGGCAGCACAAGGAGAGCACATTCCGCATGGAGATCAAGTAGCCCACTTGATGGAATCTGTTTCCAACGGGCACACTTTCATGTCTGCCAACGAAACCCTCCACATGACAAGTTTGGCTTTGGCTACCTTGACATTGGAACACGTGAATCAAGCGGCGAAGGAGCTCTGCTCGCATGTCAATAGTCTGAAGGATGGCGAGGATCCGTTGGGTGGGCCCGTCATTGCTGTTGCTTGCACACCTGAGGGTACAGATAAGAATAGTCCTGGGTACTGTGACGAGGATAGTCTGGTAAAGACTATCTATGATGCTTGTCAGGTCGAAGTGGAACCAGAGGAAGACGTGGAAGTCCCATACTCACTCGTTCCCGAGGAAACTTTGAACAAGGCAATGAAAGAGCACCCTCCTGAATGGCTCCCTGGTACCTTCACAGATGGAACTCCCTCCACCTCTGCTCATGGCGTCACTCGCCCTTTCACCCTCCGCCGGTTGAACAACGGCGTCCGAGTCGGTGTTGCTTACAACCCATTTGAGTCTCAGCGAGCACACATTCGAATGGTTGCACCTGGGGGTCGAGACGCTGAGAAACGGTTGGGTCTAAAGCCAGGTTCCATGACCGTTGGTGCTTTGACCATGCAAGAAGGAGGTGCCTTTGGCCCCTGGACCCGTGAACAAGTGGAGTTGTTTTGTGTAGATCACTTGTTGATGGTACAGATCAAGTGCAACGAGGAGTCTATCGTGTGGGATTTCACCTTCCCAACAACAAGTGTGGGCAATGTCGGCATTGGCCCAGACTCATTGCCTGGAATTACAGGTACCGAATCTGTGTTGCAAGTCATTCGAGAGATTATCGGTGGATTCCGATGGGAGCCCGATGCCCTTGGAAGGAGTAAGTCTAGTTTGAAAGCTACCCACGAAACAATGGAAAAGAATCTCGAAAAGGCGACATTGGAGAAGGTCATGAACACGATGATGAAGGATGATAGCAGGTATGTGGTGCAGTGTCTGTCGTTGTCATTGTTCGTGTGAGGTTGTTGGATGATTCACTCACACGGTTTGGTTGTAGGTTCATGTCGGTGGACGTTGCTCAAGTAGAAGATGTCACACTCGCTGAAGCCCAAAACGCAGTCATGTCTCAACTCATGCCCTCCAACCTGGAGATTTCTGTATCGGGGGATGTCAATACTACCGAAGTGCTCGATATGATTCACAAATACGTTGGAACCATTCCAGCTGATATCAATAAGAAATATGAAATCCACCCACCGGCAGATGCTGGGGATACGGACGATCGTAGTGTCCCAACGTTTGAGACGCCTGGGAAGTTTGTGGAACTGGAATTGTCCGATCCTGACCCCCGAGCTGTTGCTTACGTCGCTGGATCCGCCCCCAATGCTTGGGGTTTCCTGGCCGATGGAAGCAACATTGCGGATCACATCCTAGAGAAAGATACGGGAGCCACTGATGTCGATCACAGTCGTCGACGACACCCTCTCTTTGCTCACGTTGCCTTGATGTTGTTGTCTGAGATCCTGAATCGAAGACTCTTCAGCAACGTCCGCGAGAGCAAACAGCTTACATACGATGCCAACTTTTCGTTCGGCAGCCATGAACGACTATTGGGTGGCTGGTTCCTGGTCACCGTGACAGCCTCCCAAGACAAGGCTCAAAAGGCTCTGGAGGCTTGCAAGGAAACGCTCCGGTACATTCGAACCTCCTCTCCAATTTCCATGGAGAATCTAGAATCCGCCAAGCGTGCCGTTCTCAGTCGGAATGAAATGAACCTGCAAAGTCCCTCGTACTGGACCGAAAAGATGACGGGCTTGCAAGAAGAATCGATCCCACTCAAGGGACCATTGTCCTTCACTCATTTTGGGCCTCTCGTGGAGGCCATCACGCCCAAGGACCTCCAACTGTTGCTAGAAACTTTGGGAACAAACGACGAGGAGTTGTACTCTGCGATTGGAAGAACGATCCGACCCGAGACTCTGGTGGGAGACCTTCCCGATGTGGAACTGGTACGGCAACCCCCCGTAATTGGTATGGGACGTGGTCACGCATTGACAGGCTAAGCATAACAAGTGTAGAAAGTGAAACGAAATTTGTATCTCATTTTCGTACAATACGAGAGTACATACAGTACACAATCAGGATGGAATTGTATTCAAGACTCTTCAGCTAATAAAAGAAGCGCATTATTCGATGCTCGGCCTGCTGCTGAAACTAAAAGTCGAGCGTATATGTGTCGTCAGTTCCCAAGTGGTGCGGATTTACAGGAACATGAATCCGGTGCTAATAACTCCAGAAGCAGCGAGGAGGGCAATGGAGGCCTTCTCAACATCAGCATTCTCAAGCATGTCAGGGTTTCGGTCCCAGGCAAGGTGGCGGACGGCACCCAAGTAGTGGTAGATGATGGGGTAGGTGACGCAGACTACAGGTAGGAGTCGTTGGGGGCAAGGAGAGGTGAGAAAGGGAGGTGAGACACGAAAGATCCAAAACAGCATAGCGCTTGACATCAACGAGAGGACAATGACTTACACTTGGCTCCGGCAGAAACAAGGAAGCCGCATCCTCCAATGGATTGCATCAAGGCAAGGGAAGATCCAGATCCAGCAAGGAGCTCAATGCCACCGATCCCGAAGGCACCAACGGACAAGGCGACTCCAGTCACACGGTTGGTGATGGAGGAGATGGCACCCACAGGGAAGGCATAGATGGTGACGTGAGGACTGACAGGGCGTCCAGTCTTCTTTGCCCTGGAAGTGTAGTTCTAGAGAGGAAAAGAGGCAAAAGTCAGCGACAGAAACACGGAAAGTCCAAGATCGGCACACCCTGGATTCGTCTTACCAACTTCTTGTATTCTTCTCCACTTTCCTTGGAGAGAACAGTCATGGCACGGGTGCCTTGAGACTGAACGGCACGTTGAACCTGAGGCCGGAACTTGGAGAGTGCAATCAAACTCATCTTGCTACAGTAGTTTTTGAAATGAACTAAAAGCGACACTTGGCTGTTGAGTCTGAGCACGAAGTGTTGTGCCCATGCCGCTCCTCCAGACGCATCCACCGCCCACGTCGAGTTCAAGGACGCGATCTTTCTTCTCCCCGAGGGACCCCCGCACGCGCCTTGCGCGAGGATTTCCACCTTGAACGCTATCCGAACGGCGTTCGCATCAAGCGCAGTCGAGTGAGTCGGTGAGGTCATAGGCCAAAGTTTCTACGTTGTTCTGTCGTACGTGGCTCGTACGAGTGCCGTCCTGCCGTACTGCTTCGTCGGGTGGATCGCTCGATCCTCCGCACGCCGCAGCAGGGAGGCGCTCCACTTCGCATACCGCCTTTGGTCTGTGCTCCTTATCTCCATCGAGTGGAATCACCATCTTGCAAGGTGTGTTGCACCCGCTGTCGTTGTAGTTGTGTTGACTCTGGTGCCACTGTCGAGGGTTGGGAATTTTGTAGACGACGACAATGGCAGTTTGACAAGCATCCTTTCGTATTCGCATTCAACCCCGTAGGTTGAACAAGGATTGGCTGCCAGGCCTCGGAAGATTTGATCGAGTGAATCGCACGGAGCATGGCTGTCTGGATCTGTCGTCTCACACTCTTTGTGCATTTGTCTTTTCTGCAGAATGACGGAACGTATCATCAACTACAACAAGCGGCTGTTCGGCCCTGGACCTGTCCACCGCCCCCCTCCCGCTGGTATCCGAGGATACTACGCCCGCATGCCTCCTCTTAAGGGATTCACCTACGCTGCCCTTCACGGAGTCAGCATGGGATTCTTCGCTGCTTTCTGCTTCAAGACTTTCATGTCTGATGTCGACAGGAAGAAGTGTGAGCAATACTACATTGAGAACCCTCCTCGCTAAGCAGTGTACCCTGAGAGAGCCGCAGACCGAAGGCTGTTAGTGGCGGTATTGCAATTTCCGTTGGATTGCAATTTGTTGCTGGCTCGGTAACAAATCTAGTTACCCATATTGGTCAAGTACTCTTTGGATTCTTCTTGATCTTTTTAGTTGTATCCGTAGAGTAGATTACTTTCCGTACGCTGAGCAAGGACTTGATCCAGCTTCGTCCTCGTTGGCACTTGCGGAGACGGTTCGGGAAGGGACTGTCAGCTTGTTGGAAACAATCGATTCGTCCGACTTCATCTCAGACACTGGATGACGTGCGTCGGCATATCGTACTATTCGTTTGAAATTTGGCGCATGCACTCCAACGTTGCATTCTGTCAAGTCGTCGGGCCACTTCCATCCTCGTCGACGCTTGTTTTCACCATCTTTGTGGTTACTCGTACAGTTACACAAGGAATTATTTTAGTTCTAACCAGAAGTATTCACTTTTTGCTACAATCATGGTGAGTTTCTCAATTTGTTGCTGGGCTTTTTGCCATTCATTGTTTTTTGGGTGGCCTGTGTGGCAACAACTTGTGTCTGATGCCTTGTACGTTTTTTTTGCAATGCGTTGGGTTTGCAGTTTCGAGGCAACGGTACCCGTACAAGAGGGAGGTTCATTGGTGTTCGTCGCCGCAATGGGGCGAAACAAGTCACTGCTTCCAAACCCCCGAGTCCTGCCTTGGAATCGATTACGGAAAGCAACAATGATTCGGTAAATTCTCCACCAAGACCCTCTGCTGTGTCTCCTCCCTCCACAGATGGGTTCAGTCAATTGGAACTACAAGAGTTACAAGAAGCATTTGAATTGTTTGACCGCGATGGGACTGGAGAAGTTACTGTAGGTCCATTGCGACGCGTCCTCGAGTCGCTGGAGCAAGGAACTGCAGAAGGGCGTTATCCCTACTTGGAACGTCTCCTGGTTCCCTTGTCGGAACTGGCAGATGAAGAGACTCTTGATTTTGATGCCTTTTTGACATTAATGGCGAGTACTAGTATTCAGCAAGGGTATGGAAGAGAGGAGGGAGCATCTCCCTTTCAGCACGTCTTTGATCTATTTGACCTAGATGGCAAAGGGTACATTGCCGTGGAGGATCTAGAACGGGTCGCACTGGAGTTGGGAGAACAAGATATGACGAGAGAAGAGCTAGAAGAAATGATTGAACGAGCACACACAAGTCAAAGTGGACAGGTAACAATGGAGGAATTCTCTAAACTTATGACACTCAATCTGTTTCGACCAGCGGAGGTCCCTCAAGGAGAAGGGATGTGAAGTCCCTTGACCAGCGCAACAACGGTATCCCGTGGAGCATAGCAGAAAATTGTGGCGGGATACACAGCACTGCCCCATCGGGGATGTAGCAATACCTTACAGAAACCGGCGCTTTGGGCCTTGTATTTGAGTAGAATTTGCATACCATCCACTTCACTGTAGACCTTGTTGCAATCTCTAGCGATCATTGGCAATCCTGAGCAAGGATCAATAAAGTCTGCCCAGTATCCCATATCTCGAATTTTCTGACAGACGACTTCACCAAACTCCAAAAACACATTCAACAATCGATCCTTTTCTAGTTCCACTTCATCCCCCACTTGTACCAAATCCTCTCTTGCACGCTGATTCGTAGGAATGGCTAAAAGTTCCAATTCCTGCGACCCAGAATTCGGAATGCTGCTCGTCAAGTCTTCCAAGTACCTAGACCCGAACACATGTCGAAACTCTTGGTACAAACTCTTGGGAACGGTGTGGACACTGATTTCCAAGGAATCATCTGTCTTGCCCGCATGGCACGACAAGCTTGGTTCCACGATCATGGACGGTGTGGTTCTATACATGATTCAAAAAGGGGAGGTCTGTCGAGAAGAACAATCAAGAAAAACAATGCAAACGATTTATTTCTTCCTTGCAAGGCAGAGGTGGGAGTGAAGATACCAGCTAGCCAGCAGCAACGTCTTCCGTCCTTTTGACCACGTATGCAGCGGAAGCACGTTCCTCCCATAAGGACATCACAGAAGACGACGACGATCTGCCGGCTGTCTGCTTCTGTGTCACTGTACATGTCGTTTCTATGTCACAAATTTTTGACACACTTGACCAAGCCGACGACGGCGGCGGGAAAAAGGGGGGATTAGCAAGTATTGCATGACGATGAGCTTAATGGTGGTTTTAACAAGAAGCATATTCTACCAGCATTATGTTGTGATCGTGGATTTGTACCATTTTCTTCCCGCACCCTCCTCATCTCTCAGCTTCTCAACATCCTCAACATCATTCCAAGAAACCGGTGAACACCACAAAACAGCATCAAAAGTGATCAAGAAGTGGCCGGTGGGTACTTTTCAAGAGTTTCTGAAATAAAGGATTCAGACTAGGTATGCGCTAGCTTAAAAATCAAGTAGTAGCGATTGATATCACCCATAGCACCGTGGAAGAAAATGGATAAACACCGCCAACACCAAACAATACATTATGTGCCAAAATGAATGCCAGTATTATTTAGTGCTACTAAAAACGAAACAATTCTGCGGCACCTCCACATAGTAGAGCAGCTAGATTGCGTGTTGTAGCATTCTTCGTTGTTGTTGGTGTGGTTCTACCCGTAATATTGGAAGCAATACTTAATGGCTTGGTGGTATGAAGTTGGGTATCCTTACACGGATTTTCAGTCTCTCAACGCTATGGGTGTCAAACTAATATTTAAAGGAGCGTGAAGGCGCCTCGTTAGAGGTGGCGACCTCTTTATGTGGACCTAAAAGCGCCTCGTTAGAGGTGGCGGCCTTCTCTAGTTTTTAACTGGGTGGACTGAGGTGCCCCCCAACTCCGGCGTCGTCGTCCACCTAGCTATTGATCCCACGCAAGAAGTATTGATCCCGCGCCATCACAGAAAACGGTGACACCCCTTTCTTCTGTGGGCTAATGTTGTGTTGACATGGGGAGAACGGTGCCAACCCAAACAACATCTGAAATCTTTCATCCCACTTCAGAAAGATCATCGGATCCTCCCACAAAAAGCTTCCATCGACGAGAGCTTTATAAGAAAAGGTAAGTGTTACTACAAAGAACCTTGGCTATATATTGAGAGATATCATCACCGCGTCGACACTATGGCATGAAGCTACGAGAATTGATTCATGCCTTGCGAAAACGTTGGATTTGCCGTTGCTTCACGACAGAACTCACACAACCCACTGTCCCTTTCCTTACGATGAAACAAGGATTCTCAACAATCATGCAAGACGAACTTCAAGGAATCCTCGACCGCACTGTTGCTGAAGGCCCCGGAGTGCCTGGTGTGGTTGCCATGGTGACCAACAAGGACGAGATGTTGTTCAGCGGAGCTGCTGGAGTACGCGGAGATAGTGGCATTGCAATGACTGAAGATACAGTCTTTTGTATCTTTTCCTGCACCAAGGCTCTTACCGGAACAGCTGTTATGAAGCTTGTGGATGAGGGAAAGCTTGACCTTGATGCTCCGGCTGCTACATATGCTCCAGCCATTGGTGAGCTTGGTGTTCTCCAGGGATTCAACGACGACGGCACTCCCATCACCAAGAAGCCAGAAAACCCCGTCACGACCCGTCAGTTGATGCTTCATACTGCTGGATTTGGTTATGACTTCTTCAACGAGAGCTACCTCAAACTCAATGAAGCCGGTCTCCTTCCAAGCGTCATCACCTGTAGCAAGGCTGCTTTGCAAAGCCCGATGCTATTTGAACCCGGCACGAAATGGGAGTATGGCACCAATATGGACTGGGCTGGACAGGTCGTTGAAGGTATCACCGGCAAGAGGTTGGGCGAGTATCTCAAGGAGATATTGTTCGACCCTCTTGGCATGAACGAGACCAGCTTCATGATGACTGAGGATATGCTCAAGCGTGTTGCTGCTATCCACCAGCGCCTAGAAGACGGCACCTTGCAGTGTGTGCCTGACCTTCGTCTCCCCCAACCTCCAGAAGTTGACATGGGAGGACATGGTGTGTATGCAACCGTAGGTGACTACATGAAGTTCCTACGCATGTTGTTGAATGATGGTGTGGGCCCTGATGGAAACCGTGTCTTGAGCACTGCTCAAGTCGAAGCCATGTCCCAGAATGGCCTCGGTGACATGAAGATTACCATGCTACCTGGTGTCATCAAGACTTTGTCCAACGATGCTGAATTTTTCCCTGGCATCCCAAAGTCTTGGGCATACAGCTTCATGGTCAACGATGAAGATGCCCCAACCGGCCGTCCTGCCGGATCTCTCGGATGGGCCGGACTTGCCAACCTTTTCTATTGGCTTGATCGCAAGAATGGAGTTGCCGGATTCTGGGCCACCCAGATTCTTCCTTTTGCCGATGCTGGCTCCTTTGGTGGTTACATGGAGTTTGAGAAGGCCGTATATGATGGTATCAAGAAGTAAAACTCTGTACAGCAATGGACCATGTACATGTTAACATGTTGACTCTGTGGGAGCGACTGCCACAGTTGTTGTTGGCAATCTCGGACTTCCAAGACTCACACAGGCCCTTCTTGTTTGGTGTACTAACGTTAGTAGTCGTAATATTTCACTTGCTATTGTAATATTCACGTTGTTGCCATACGCTTCACACCACACAAAAACAAAAAACCGTTCTTCACTAGTTTTGACGGCGGTTGGACCTAAAACAACACAAATCAGATCCAGAAGCATATCCGCAGTCGCGAAACAGAACAAGAATCCCTACTCCAAACCACAAACATCCAAGTTCGTGAGGCCACCACCCAGCAAAGTACTGGTCTTGACCTTTTGACGTCGCTCCAAAAAGGTATCATATCCACTCATAGTGTTGAGTTGTGTGCTCGTCATGGGATTTCCATGGAGATTGAGATCAATCATTGGGGTTTGCGTAAAGATAGATTCTGGGAGTGGTTGAGGATTCTTGTCCGACCACTGCGTCGAGGATACCGAAATATGATTCGATTTGAGAGAAAGTACTTTGAGTTTGGAGAGTTTCCCCAATTCTTCCGGAAGACTGACTATGACATTGTTGTCGAGGTTCAAATCTGTGAGAGCGGCTAGATTGGAAATTTCGGGTGGGACCACAGCAAGTTGGTTCATGGAAAGATCCAATTTCTCCAGCTTGAGTAGAGTATTGGGTGCCAGAATGGGTCGGGGAATGTTGGAGAAGAAGTTGGACGACAGTTTGAGCTGTTTGAGCCCCTTGGGGAGTTTCTCGGGAAAAGGTGCGGAATTTGCCGGAGGTGCAGTGGTACCCGAAGCAGCTGCTACAGCAGGCTTTCCCAATCGATTGGAACCGAGGGACAAGTTTTGCAATTTGGACATGGCCTCAATGGCACTCAACGAACCTGCCGGCAACTTGTTTTGTTCAAGATTCAATGATTTCAGTTGCACCAAGGTAGAAAATTTTGGGCCTAGCGCCGAAATTTCATTCTTGGACAAGTCTAATGTCCTCAAATTGGGGATTCTAGAAATGAAACAAAGACATCCACGAACCATGAGAAAATTACCAAGAGCAACCAAACAAGACACCTAGCAAGGACGTACTGGAATATTTGTTCTGGACAGGTTTCTAACTTGTGTTCGCTCAGAGAAAGAACTCCCGTTTTGGTGGCATTCTCAAGTTTCTGCGACAGACAAGAGTGGTGGGTATAAGGGAAGAAGAAAGAAAAACAAGGGGACAAAGGAAACAAGCCCTACCTGAGCGACCACTTTTCGACCTGTCTTATTTTGAGGTTGTGCGTTTCCCATTTTAAAAATCTAGTTGGATGCTTGATTTGGAATATGAAGGTGTGTCCAAGACTGTATCTCTTGCGGATGAATGAGTACTCGTACCTCTCGTTGTTTCGTAGAACAGGAACGGTGCAACAGAACAGAAGAAGCTGGACTGTGTCGATGTGGGTGGGTGCGGCACGAATTCCATGGGTGTCATACCTGCTATTGTACCTATCATACATACTGGTATAAATACCCGTAGGTTTGGGTTGCTGCCACCTTCCGCGATGCGATGCTATCAGAGCACTACTGCAGGGGTTGATTCAGCGCTCTTACTGAAGGTGGCTGTATCTCATATATCCCTTTACTTGCATTGAAAATGGTATCGGATGATGTACAGGAAGACACTACTATGACTGTGGACACCGTCGCAACATCGGCGGAGGATAGGACTTTGACACAAGATGTTGCTTCGGTGCCTCCCTCCAACCAAGTACTGAGTACTGATGATTCTCAAGAGCGCGTCGTTCAATCAATTTACGATCATATTGTCTCCTCCATTGTTGCTGGATATGCCAGCAATATTCATGAGTTAATGAAGACCGGAGCTGTTTCTCCCTCGGAGCTCAAGACAACCGTATCACGCGCCGCATTGTTCCCTACCTTGTATTCGCCTTCCCAAACGCCCAAAGAAATTCAAGAAACTTTGGATCGATATGCAACAGAAATGCCTCCTGTTAGGCAGCAGTCGTTACCATCACGGAAACGAAAACTGCCTCCCACGGAAGAGACCACGAAAACAGAAAAGGAAGACGATACCCAAAAGGAAGATACAACTGATGTTGACGACGAAGACTACAAGGAAGAAGCCAGAGAAGCAAACGGCGAAGATGCGAGCACAACAGCAGCTACTGCTTCTGCCAATGAGGGCACGGTGACCCCTCCCAATACAACCGAAGTTACCAGTGCAACGACAGCACAGACAACCACCAACAATAGCTCAGCCACCGTTGGCACGAGTACTCCTGGTGTTGATATTTGGGGTCGAATACCACCCAAAGAACCAAGTCTCCCGGTGGAATGCACTTTGTGTGGGCGACATGTGAGTACCACTCGCTTTGCTTCCCACTTGGAGAAATGTTTGGGGCTATCGACTCGCCCTTCGACGGGGGTTCCGAGCCGGGCAAGCACCAGTGGTTTAAGCTTTCAGCTCAAATAGGTAATATCCAATAATGTGGAAATCTACAATGGGAATGCCCTGCCTACTACTAACACACTGGTAGCACTTGTATCGAGTACTAGTAGCAAACTGAATGTTTCGATGGGCGACGCAGCATTGGTGCCAAGAAAGGGACAAAAACATACCTCTTTTCTGCTACGATCGTGCTTTCGGTAGTGCTAAGATATGTCAGCAGCCGTCGACCTTCAACTCGCTGCATTGATAACTATTTAGAACAAAAAATGCGACATCATGCTCGAAGCTGTACTAAAATGCAACAAAAAGAGTTTTGGGATGGTGCTGCCTGAGTCGCACCGATTCCTCTGTCAAAATTTGGTTGTCAGTTGTCAGTAGTCGTCACTCAGAAGTTGCAAGTTGCGGTACCTCCTACCGGTAGTAGTGACTTCGTACGACCGTACCTGGTGCCAGCAGCCGGTGGTGGTGGTGGTGCCGCCCAAGTTGAATGGCCTCTTGTGAACCAGTGTCATCATGTGCATTTTCAAGAGGCTGCTGACTATTGTCTTTATGTATTTAGGCCCTCCCCTGAACCACTAATATTTCTTCTTTTGGCCTAGTATAGGGCCTATATTTGTGTGATTTTGGCATAGTGATCCTGATAGGCTTATCTAAAAGCCTTCTTACTTAGAAGAAATCAAAAAAGAAAATTGGCACCAAAGAACTGCTCACAAATTCAAGAGAATAGCATTCTCGAAGCACCGAAGTTGTGCACCTTGTTGCTTCAACACTTCAATTCCATCTCACTCTTCAATCATTCTAACCATGAACCGCTTGAGTCGGCAAACATTCCTTCTACCCCTCCTGCTTCTGAGCCTCGCATTTTCCAATGGCCATGCTCATGAAGCCCCGTCACCCATCCTCACCGGTACTGGTACTACTAGTACTGTCATTTCTCACACTTCTGGATCACCTTGGGGACATCGGTTCCTCGTCGGGGAAGACTGTGTATGCAACGGCACCACAGTGCATTGCACTGGAGACACGTCTGAAGATCTGTGTTCCTGTCATGAAGACGGGGATCTTGAATGTGTGGGCGATACCTGCCACTGCGATGGAGACGACGTTCATTGCTCGGACGAAAGTGAAGAGTCATATTGTAGCTGCACTGACGGTGTAGTCATGTGCGACGCTTCAGGTTCAGCCCATGAAGACCACAAGGATTGGGGTAAAATGATCCTTTTTACTTTGCTGGTCAACTTGATGACCTTGGCCGGCGTTGTGATTTTGGGGGGTGAGTTTCTCAGGAAAATTCTCTGCCCGACCTGGGAGGTCGACTCCCAGGCACGGTATCAATGGATGCACAACTACATCCCCATGTTTGCATGTGGTGCGTTGCTGGCTACTGCTGTTTTCTTGATCTTTCCAGAGGCCTACCTCCATATTGTGGAGTCTCTTGGTGGAGGCGAAGAGCACGACCATGACCATGACCACCGCTTTTTGGAGGAGGAAGAAGAAGTAGAAACCGAGTCCCCGGCCGCGTGGAGGTGGGGTGCATCTATTCTATGTGGTTTCTTGATTCCATACGTCGCCAATTGCTTCCTCCCAGGTGCCAAGCACGATCATGATGAGAAAGTCCAGCACTACATGGAAGTCGCCAACAAACAAAGAACTGTCTTTAACACAGCCAAAGCGACACCGGCCAGTCCTTCGAAGCCTTCGAAAGAGGGCGAGTCTGCCGAGGAAGATGAGGAGGAAGCGGTCGTCACGAGCGACGGCCAGCAAGGAAGAGGATCCGCCTCTGGAACCATGGTCATGGCGGACGATTCAAACGGTGGCGCCCCAGCCATTGACTGGTCACTATTCATTGCCCTTAGTTTCGCAGATTTCTTCCACAACTTTGCGGATGGAATCTTCATTGGAACTGCTTTCCTTCTTTGCGACTCAACTGTGGCATTTACTGTGGTTGCTACCACTGTTGCACATGAGCTTCCGCAAGAAATTGCGGACTTCTTCCTCTTGGTAAATCAGTGCCATATGACTCCAATGTTTGCCTTGGCCATGAATTTCTTGGTTGGTATGAGCGTGATGTTGGGTGGTATTGTTGTTTTTCTGATTCCAGACATCAGCCCCGGTGCCATTGGTGTCATACTGGCCATGGGTGGAGGTGTGTATCTTCATGTCGCCGTTTGCGAATGCATGATTCGTGCCGAACGAGCTCAACAATCCTTCATGGATAAAGTATATGGTTTCCTTGGCTTTGTCATTGGTGCTATTGCTATTGGTTTGGTTTTGATCAACCATGAGCACTGCCATGCACACTAACATAAGAACAGCCCCAGAACTACTACCGGTAGAAGGAAGAAATTGTACTAGACAGCATACGAACGAGTAGTAGTAGTACTAACCGTGCTGGGTGCGATGAGTCTCGCTGGTGGTGCTAAAGCTACCATAGGCAAACATACTCGTAGCCACTGGTGGGTGCACCATCAACTGAGATCATTGTACTACTAGTAGTAGTAGTAGCAGCTGCACAACGTGATGTGACTTCTTGTCTGTCTGTATCTGTTCAGAGCAAAAGTACTTCTTCCAGCATACTTAGTAGGCTGGAAATAGCGTGGTACCACTTGGATCGATCAATCTTCTTGGCATGGGCGTACCTGGCTCAACACACGCTGACACTACAAAGATCAATTTGTACTACTATGGGACACCAGCTCTACGATCTCAGCTGCCCTGCTTCAAATGTCCCTATGAGTATCTACGTCTTCAACTGTTTTTTGGGGGGCAATCTAACATCAGTTTTGAAGGCTTGTTCGTTGACTCCACTCCTGCTCTACTATTGGTAGCATAGAAATGGACCAGAGAAATGGACCAGCATGATAGTAGTTACTACTGGGAATAGTACTACATACTACATAATCGTCCTTTGAGCTATCCTCTACTCACCATTTGCATATACCCATTTGTCGTATTGCATGTAGTGGGTAGCAATAGGCATGTAAATTCAACACAGATGATTATGCTGAACAACAACAGCATCATGTACTGCTACTAGTATCTGCTTCATTACGAGTATCGTAGCTTTTGCAGTACTTCAATTGCGTTGCATCTTCAAAGGGATATGTAGTAGCACTACGTTTCGTCAGCTGTCTCTATGACCCTTCCACTAGCTGCGTCAATTTTTTTACAGTTAGGATAAAAAAGTGGCATCATCATGCTCAACGTAGTGCAGAATGAAGACGGTATTGCTGAAACTGCATCGATGGATGAACTACTCTTTCTTGGTTGTTTGTTGCACTGCACACCACGTCGTGCGTGCTCGAGAAAGGGTTGAGGGGCCTTGTGAAGTAGTGTCAGTGCTCGTTATTTGAAGAGGCTTCTGACAACTATCCTTATGTATTTAGGCCCTCCTCTGGACCAGTTTATTTTCTTTTTTGGCCTGATATAGAGCCTATATCGCTGTGTTTTTGTCATAGACAAGCTCTCATTGGGACGAACGCTCCTGATAGGCTTAATGGAAGGCCTTGTTACTTACAAGTTTACAATTGAAAATGTGGGTGCTCGTCGGAGGAGAGAATAGAACAAAGACCCACTGGTGGTCCAAAACGCTAAAAAGCTGTTGCTTTGTGCCAGCATAACTCACAATTCTCAAGAAAGTAGGATTCTCGAAGCACCGAAGTTGTGCAACCTTGTTCAATACTTCAATTCAATCTTAATCCTTAATCATTCTAACCATGGTCCGCTTGGGTCGTCACCCCTGCCTTTTACCCGTGCTGCTGCTGAGCCTTGCCTTTTCTAATGTCCATTCTCATGAAGCCTCTTCACCCTCCTCTATTCACACTTCTGATTCACAATGGGGACTTCGGTTCCTCGTCGGGGAAGACTGCGTATGCAACGGCACCACAGTGCATTGCACTGGAGACACATCTGAAGATCTGTGTTCCTGCCATGAAGACGGGGATCTCGAATGTGTGGGCGATACCTGCCACTGCGATGGAGACGACGTTCATTGCTCGGACGAAAGTGAAGAGTCGCTATGCAGCTGCTCTGACGGTGTGGTCATGTGCGACGCTTCAGGTTCTGCCCATGAAGACCACAAGGATTGGGGTAAAATGATCCTTTTCACATTGTTGGTCAACCTGATGACCTTGGTTGGCGTTGTGATTTTGGGGGGTGAGTTTCTCAGGAAAGCTATCTGCCCATCCTGGGATGTCGACTCGAAGGCGCGGTATCAATGGACACACAACTACATCCCTATGTTTGCATGTGGTGCGTTGCTGGCCACTGTGGTATTCTTGATTCTTCCAGAGGCCTACTTGCAGATTGTGGAGTCTCTTGGTGGAGATGAAGAAGACCATGACCATGACCACCGCTTCTTGGAGGAGCACGATGAAGAAGAAGAAGAAGAAACCGAGTCCCCAGCCGCATGGAGGTGGGGGGCCTCTGTTCTATGTGGTTTCTTGATTCCATACGTCGCCCATTGCTTCCTTCCAGGCGCCAAGCACGATCATGATGAGGAAGTCCAGCACTACATGGAAGTCGCCAACAAACAAGGAACTGTATTCAACACAGCCAAAGCGACACCGGCCAGTCCTTCGAAGCCTTCGAAAGAGGGCGAGTCTGCCGAGGAAGATGAGGAGGAGGCGGCTGTCAAGAACGACGACAAACAAGGGAAAGGATCCGCCTCTGAAACCACGGCCACGGAAGACGATTCAACCGGCAACACCCCAGCCATTGACTGGTCTCTGTTTATGGCTCTTAGCTTAGGAGATTTCTTCCACAACTTTGCGGATGGAATCTTCATTGGAACTTCCTTTCTTCTTTGCGACACCTCTGTGGCATTCACTGTGGTAGCTGCCACTGTTGCACATGAGCTTCCGCAAGAAATTGCGGACTTCTTCCTCTTGGTAAATCAGTGCCATATGACTCCAATGTTTGCCTTGGCCATGAATTTCTTGGTTGGTATGAGCGTGATGTTGGGTGGTATTGTTGTTTTTCTGATTCCAGACATCAGCCCTGGTGCCATTGGTGTCATTCTGGCCATGGGTGGAGGTGTGTATCTTCATATCGCCATTTGCGAATGCTTCACTCGGGCCGAACGAGCTCAACAATCTCTCATGGATAAAGTCTATGGTTTCCTTGGTTTTGCCATCGGAGCCATTCCTATTGGTTTGGTTTTGATCAACCATGAGCACTGCCATGCACACGAGTAAACAACATCCCTACTAGTAGTAAAATGGATTGTTGCGGCTGACGGCCCATTGACGAAAGTGATAAGCCAAGTAATAACGTTTGCGGAAACACATACTAGTACGTAAATACCACCGTCCATATTCTTGCTACGTGTTTTTTATTACCGAACTAGTCCCGGAAGAAAAGTGAGATACAGAAGAATTTCTCGTCACTCGTCACCTGCTCCAAGTCGAGTTCGACCTATTTTACTCTCAAACTGGACGGGCGTTACGGTTGATTTCCTTTTCTGTCATCTTCGATATCTCTTGGTTACAGAACAATTTTATCAGAAACGACCGTTATCATGTCAGATTGGCTACAACGTTCTCAAGAACCACGGGAGTTTCTGAGTACACTACCTCCCAATCGCTTGACATGGTTGTATCTCCTCAGAACTGGTGCCTTGGGTTTGGCGGGGTTCTTGGACATGTGGAACACGCTGTGGCTCTCTACCATAAGAGAATCAGAATCAACTACTCCGACATTTTCAGTTGCTGAGAACCAAAGCCTAGCTACAGCCGTTACTACAACATTTCACTTTCAACATTGGAATCTAGCCAAAGTCCATCAGAGCATTGGTTTTCTTTTTTCCTTGCTGTGGTTTCTGGATGCATTTTCACGAGCTCGAGAGAGATGGAAACAACTTCTACTGGAAAAAGAACGAGATAAACTACTGAAAAATGCTCAACCCATTTGGTACAAATCTCCACGCTGGAACTACTACTTGACAATACTTTTCCAGGTGCTCCTCCTTCCAGTAGGCTTCTATCTCTTGGTATTGTACTACCTCGATGGGGCCTTGTCTCATGAAAAGGTTGTGTATTCTTTTAAGGTTTGGGTAGAGAAGTTCTTCTTTTTCCCAGCTGAAGAGTCCTGTGGTGCTGGCGGCACTGAACAAGCCACTGATCCCGATACCACAATGCAAAAGAGTTTACTGTTTGTTGCTGGATATTCAGTATTTTCCCTTCTTTCGGAATCTTATCAACGTGCTCTCCAATCCTACATAAAGTATATCACTGCGAAGCTGCGCCCCAAAGCGATCCAGAGTGTGCTAGGACAAGCCCTCCGAAACCCGCTCAAGTTTCGCCGTCTTGTTTTGTATGTTCTTCGACTGGTACGATGGTTCAAATACTTGGCTCCTCTCATCGGTGCCACCAACAAGCTAAAGAAAAGCGTCAACGATTTTCTACTCAAATGGCAACAGCGTCGCATCGCAAACATCCAACAGCTTGTCTTGTCTCGTTGGCGGCTGGGGGAAGACAGCGCTGCCAGACGGATTCAGGCTGCGTTCCGGGTGCACAAGGCTCGAAAAGTGACCAGAGCGCTCGAGTTGATTCGAGGAGAAGCACATCTGATGGCATCTATCAAGTTACAACGAGCATTTCGTCGCTCTCTGGCTCGAGCCAGAGAGCGTATCAATGCCAAGAAAGAATTTCTTCGAAAGCAAATGGAAGAACGCGAAGAGGGCTTGCCTCGTGTGGACGAGGATGCGGCAAGGCAGTATTGGTTGGTTCGACATGAAGTTGTCAAGCAGGTTCGGGCTCGAAAAACGCGCAAATTACTATTGAGACCCAACTCCCGATTCGCGGTTTTCTGGAAGTGTCTTCTAATTGTCTGCATTGCCACAGAAATGACTCGTTTGTTGGTCCAACCATGGCTTGAAAAGCACAAAGTTAAACGACAGAACATGGAAAAGCCAATGCCTTTGTCCGAAATTGTGGCCATGTCCATCATTCCAGTGCGTGTTTCCGATCGACCAGAATGTTTTCTGCCCAAATCTGCGAAGTCTCCAGTGACCAAGATAGTGCGAGCAGTTCGTCGCATATTCCACAGAAACGAAGAACACGTTTCTTGGTATTGCCGTCGACCTTTTTCCACGCTCCAGGAAGCCTACAGCGATGGCATGTCCTTTCTATTCAAGCCTGGAAAAGCTGCATCATGGCCCGAATGCCAATGGACACGGCGCTGGCCTTGGCAAAAGTTCCACGAACCAGAGCTTTGGTATTGCCACACTCAGTGTCTGGAAACCCACGAGGTATACCGCCGCGGAGTGCAGATTATCTTCACAGGCTTTGACTACTTGACCAGAATGGTGGCTGTTGTGGATTTTTTCATTGCCTTTTTTACTGGAACCTACGACACCGTCACTGGAGAATTGAAACCATCCCCATTCATCACGCGCTGGATTTTTCCTGGCCTCCTCTTTCAATTACTGATGAACCCAGAGTTTGCAACAGTCGCTCGATGGACATGGGATGCTCGGGATATTGCCTTTGACATTGGACCTGTCAGAATAATACGATGGTTCCTTGCCGTCATCTCTCCCATGTTCTCCTTCCTGTGGTGGATTCTCTTGGATTTTGTATGGTTGCCGCTGACTCAACATGAGAACCAATACAAAACTATGTCTACTAGCCTATTATAACTCTTATTCTCAAAGAATGAAATTATCTCTATGAAATTTGGATCTCCATGGGCAGTGGCTTGTGACCTTGCAAATCCCCTCCTCGCTTGGCTCGTCGACGAGCCGCTCGCATTTCCTTCATGTCATAGAAGATCTCGTCGTCCATTTCGTTCTTTTCCTTGGCGGGGAAAAATACACGGTACAATCCCCATGCAGGAACCATCATCAAAACACATGCCACAACAATACCAAATCCACGGAAGATTCGCTTTCGAATTCTTGTTCTTCGATCACGAATGGCGACAATGTCGGAAGCCTGAATCTTGTGCTTAGTAGGTGGTGGGGTTGGAGCAGGGGTCGGGTCTGGTGGTTTCTGACCAGCACTAGGGGATACCGCTGGAGGCAATACATCAGAATACTGTTCGATGGTAGAAGGTGGAAGGTAGCCTTGGAACCCCTCGTAGTGAAGGTCACTGGCCGGGTTGTTCTCTTCATGTGTTTCCTCTTCGATTTCCTCCTCAATTTCGATTTCAAGCTCGGCTTCGGCATTTTCGTCAGTGAATTCACCATCACTAGTTTCTTCATCCAGTTCCTTGATGTCCGTGAACCAAGGTTTTACATTTTTTGGATGATCATCGCCCTTGCACGGCCACCTTTGCTCGGAATAGTTCAACCAGTACAACGTGTCCTTCAAATCGGTCTTGGTTGGTGTCACATCCACCTGCATACGAGTAAGATCTTCCAAGACTTCTGGCAAGTTGTACTCCAATGTGTACAACTTGTATTTTCGCCCATGGTCACTAATGACCTCAAACTTTCCAACCAACAAATAGTCCGGGAGCTTCGTCTTGTGGTAGTTGGACATTTGGTTCAAACTCTCGTTTACCCTTCGTACCGCCCACTCTGGGACGTCTCCAACGTAGATGACAGGTTCCATGTAGGGTGCCACATAAACGATATCGTCCACCGTCATACCGTCATTGACTCCAGTGCGTCGAATATCATACCGAAAGTTGTCCGACGAGATGATCATGGCATGATCCCCAGCTTCCTTGAAGACTTGAGTGGGAACCACATGATCCATCCAAAGCTTGAAAATGGAATCCTCCTCGTGAATACTGCGGTTAATGAAGTAATCTCGCGTGGGACAGCCAATCACTTCATCCAATCCCAATACATGTCGGGTTTCGTTGATCAACGAAGAGAGTTCGCTCCCCTCGTCCGTCAAGAGCACATCCACTCCCGCAGCATCCAAGAGAACCTTCTTACTAGCGTTCAACATGGATTCTTGAAAAAGCGAGGTTGCCAAACCCTTGCGTAGCGACTGGGCGGTCGCCTGGGTGGGAAAGGAGATGAAACCAATCGTATCCAAAAAGCCTCCTGCTTCGGTGGCATGCGTGTATAGATTCTTTTCCACTTTGCGAGACTTTCGAAGGTGAGAATCGCCCGTCAAGAACTGAACGGGCATGTCGTCGTCGGTGTGTTCCCGAATCTTGTTAAGAATGACAGCAATCAAGGGATCATCGTTGTCCATATGGGCCAACACGCAAATAGCATCGTACTTGGCTTCTCGAAGCACTTGACGGAACCACTCTTCTTCTAACGTATCTTCCACAAAGTTGACATGCAAGAGTTCACTGGGGTTATGCAAATTGTACAGGAACCCAAACACCAACAGAGTATTGTTCTTTCCCTCGAGCAACCGATAGTGTTGACCAAACGGTTGTAGGGTGTCCGAATAGACAGTATTGGAAGTCAAAAAAGCATCTCCAAAATGCGGAATGAAATCATCTCTCATGAGTTCTACAACCGCACTTTTGTAGGTCTCATGGTTCCCCAAATTAATGGCATCCCAAGGCATGTGTTTGAGGAGGGGTACCAACATGGTAGCGTTTCCATCCATGGCAAGTCCAGTCCCATGTACCCAATCCCCGTTCATCATAAACCACAAATCGGAGCCTTGCGCATCGCAATATGCTTTGACATGTTGATAGAAGGAGAGAACATCACCATAATCAGCGGTTCGATCTTCATCATGTGGGTGACCCCCAATATGGGAATGTACATCGGTGACATAGATCACATTAATGTCTCCAAAAGGCAAATTGGGAGCAATCGCGACATCGTCTGCGGCTTGTAATAGAGTCGGTAGTTGTTGCCACAGCAACCATGTGAGACAAAGGGATAAAAAGGATCCAAAACGAGACATGGGCATCATCCAGGTGAGGTTTTTGTTTGGAAGGAGGGAAGCAGCTTCTTGGTAGAATTCCAGTGGGCCTCTACCTGCCACCAACAACGACAGTCATTCGGCTTGTTTGAGTCGTGTCGTAAAACGAAGAGGTACCTATATATAGTACATATATAAGCTCAATCTCAGCTCTACCTTGCTGAGNACCTAGCTATGAGTACTGGTAGGCAACAATTCGGCTGTGAAGATATAGCGAAAAAGGTAATGTTGTTGTATGGACTGGTACTAAATAATAATCGTCCCACTCTAATCCACCTTGATGGTCCCAAAGATCTTGCGGATGAACCACAAAGAGGTGAGAGCTCCGACGGTTCCCGTCACCAACAAGATGATACTGCAGATCAAAGACATGTACCCAAAGTACAACAAGTACGTCATGAACAGCCTGGAAGCCTCCAAGGACTTGAACCAGATGATACTGTAGAGGAAAGTGTACAAGGCCGTCGATCCAGGGGCAAAGAAGGCGAACCACCACCAACGGTGGTTCTCGGCACAGAGTTGGTAGTAGACCAAAAGGACGGTCACTTCGGCACATGTAACAATCAAAATGATGTAGACAACCAAGGTGAATCCAAAGACGTAGTAGTATTGGTCCATCCACAAACTGGTCATGATGAAGAACAACTCAACGTAAGCAGCGGCGAAGGGAACAATTCCGGCAATCAACATACCCACAAGAGGGTGAAGAAGGGGTTGAGGAGGAGGGATAGATCGAGCAATGGTGGAAGTAACCGTAGGGAAATCGAGGGTGTCCTCCTTGTATCCAAAGTAGGCTCCAATGAACACCAACGGGATGGATCCGCAGCACCACATTGCGGCCAAGATGAGGACTTCCAAAAAGGGAGCGGCAACGGCAGCATTCATCAGCCACAGGATGGTGTTGAACAAGGCAAAGACAGCAAAAGCAATTCCAGGGAAAAGAACAGCCGTAATAACGGTACAAAGTTGCCAGTGACGTCCACGGAAGGCCTTGAAGAGACGGCTAGACACGTATCCAGCAACAATTCCGGACAACATGTAGAAAACCAAAGTGGCGGTCATGAGGGATCCTCGGCGGGAAGGATTCAAGAATCCAATGGCAGAGAAGATGATAACGAAGAAAAGAGTGATACTAAGTTGAACACCACCTCCAATGCAGACGCAGTAGATCATAGGCATGGTGGAAGGAGGGCGGAATACATCGGCATGCACCAACTTCCATCCAGACTCGTCGACATCTTCATCCTTCTCTTCGTCGGCTAGAGCAGACAAGGCGTTGTAGGCTGCAATATCTCGCTTGAGATTACGGACCAAGATGGAAATGACAAGGAGACTGAGGAAGAGGACGACGAGGATGGAGTTGATGATGGAGTACCAGTGCACTTGGGCAGGAACGTGGTGGTCATCGTTGAGGTAGATGTCCCAACGCGAGGACCAGGCAACTGGACTCTCTCTCCAGATGACATCGTAGGTGAAGAGAATGGTAGATCCAGTCTCAACGACTTGACCGGCCCGGACAGAGGCACGGGTGGTTGGGACGGAGGGACTGCAAGTGTCCAAAGGCTTGGTGAAGCCTTCGGCCGTGACTCCATCCCAAACAAATCCTCCTTGGAATTGGTGGGCAATACTCAAAGGCTCGACAGCAAAGGCAACCACACGGTACGTCTCAACAGCTGGATCCTTCTGGTGATAGTCAATGACAATGTTGACGTGGTTGTTGATGTAGGGCTTGTGGTTGTCGGAAGCCACGAATCCAATGGGGAAACCACCGGCATAATGGCGTTGCATATCTCCCTTGGCATTGGGGGCAATGACAGCGGAAGGAAGGTTGTCAATGATCCAGTTGTTGTGGTATCCGTACTTGATGTGGAGACGCAACTTGTCGGCCTCGGTCTTTGCAAGTGTTTTCTGACAAAGGACACGGCAAGATACTTCCGTCAACATGTTAATGTTGTAGGGACTAGATTGAATTCTATTTCCAGTAATGAACTCTCCAAGTTTCTCCGAAGCCATGGTAGGACCTCCTTCAGGTTCACAGAAGGGAAGCTTGTAGTAGTTCTTGGGGATTTGGGTGTGGATCGAAGTCATTGCATTGACTTTGAGTTCCACAACGTCGCCAGGAGCGAACTCATCGGGTTGGACTCCAGGAATGTAGAACGCATTGGTTCCTGCCAACAAAGAGGCAACCACGAGGAGGAAGGAGTGGGAGATAACTCGAAGCATGCTTGCACTCGTACTGTATGTGACAGATAGGCACCAGCAACTGTGTTACGAAAAGACGCTGGGCGCTCGTCGCTGGATTAGCTTCTGCTCCCCCGCCGCGGCCCTACTACTAGGTAGACGGTTCCCGTGGATAGGCTACGTGCGTGACTACGTAGCTTTGGGTACTGCCCAGATTTGACTGTATTCCTTCTGCATGTACGTATATATGGTATATGTCTCACTCACTCTGAGCGACAAGAAGATTCCCCCTTCTTCTTCTTCCCCTCCTCCTCGCTCCCCAACTCGAGAAATCGATTTTTGGCGCGAAACCATCCTTCCAAGCATTGGTGTCCAGTTCGTTGTGCCCATACCTCCACCACAACAATCACACCAAACAGTCCATCATCATGAGCAACAACGACGACGACGTTTCCATTGCTAACACGGCGACGCCGCCACCCAAACGTCGTCGCACCATTAATCCTCTAGATGATGGCAGCGATGATGATGATGATGATGATGATCACACCGACAGTAACAACAACAACAACAACAACAACAACAACGACGACGACGACGACGGCGGTGATGATTTGCAGGATTCTCCACAAGCTGGCAGTCAACGCCAACGCCGGGCTGCCTTGTTGCAACGCCGAGCCGCCGAACGTCGGCGTCAACGTCTACAAGCAGAAGTAGCAGATCTCGTACAAGCCGAAGACTTTGCCGCTGTCGATGATGAGGATCAAGAAGCCGCCGCCGTCGCCCCCGATTCGGACCAAGACGACGCGGTCGATCAAGATTTTGATTATGCAGATACAGTTCAAGCAGAAGAAGAAGAGGAAGAAGGAGAAGATTTGTTGGAAAATGCCGAACGAGATTACCAGCGTATCGAAGCATTGGACCATTATGGAACTGAAGGTTTGGATGACCGAGACTACGATGCCATGGATCTGGACCAACGCCGTGCTGCCGAGGCCGAGTTGGATCATCGGGATCGGGCGACGGGTCGGAACGATGGATTGTATGGAGCTGCGTTGGATACATTGGAGGCGGAAGAAGATGAAGATGCTCGGAGAGCGCGTCGTGGATTCTTTGCGGCCGAAGAAGATGCAGAAGACGAGGAAACCGATGAAGAAGATTTGGACGGAGAAGACCGTGTCAATATTGAAGCCTTTGATGTTCCTCTTCGGGAATGGATTTCGCAGCAACGAACGCGCAAAGAAATTCAACGCAAGTTTCGGGTCTTTTTGCGCCATTTTACCAAGGACAACCAGCGTAGACGGAGAGGAAATGGGCTCTATGAACAAAAGATTCGGACCATGTGTGCGTCCAACTTGTCGGCTCTGCAAGTATCCTATGTTCATCTCTCGAGTGCCGAGCCTCTCTTGGGTTTGTGGTTGGCGGAAGCTCCCAAGGACATGTTGGATGTTTTGAATGAAGCGGCGACTCGTCATACCCTAATGATGTTCCCTTCCTATGGAGCTATTCACAAGGAAATTCATGTTCGTATTAGTGAAGTGCCGATTGTGGATTCCATTCGGGATCTTCGCCGCGAACATTTGGATCGCATGGTCAAGGTGCATGGAGTTGTTACTCGCCGAAGTAACGTCTACCCACAGCTTCGAATGGCCTACTATCGCTGTTCCTCCTGCAAGACACCCCAAGGACCCTTTCGTGTAGAAGGATACGGCACGGATGCAGCCTCTGCTTACACCCCGGATGAGTGTCCTCGCTGTGAAGGAACTGTCTTTTTCAAACTCGATGCTGCCATGTCCCAATACTCCAACTACCAAAGAGTCAATCTCCAGGAGACTCCTGGATCAGTTCCTCCCGGCCGTGTTCCCCGCACCAAAGAAGTTCTCTTGACCAATGATTTGATTGACAATGCCCGTCCTGGAGAAGAAATTGAAGTCACTGGTGTCTACGAACACGCTTACGATGCCAGTTTGACCTTCAAATCCGGTTTCCCGGTCTTTTCTACCTTTTTGACTGCCAACCATGTTCGCAAGCGAGAGGATGCCTCGAGTGCTTCCAATCTGTCCGAGGCTGATGTTCGACAAATTCTGGATTTGGCCAAGGACCCTCGCATTGGAGACCGCATTGTACAAAGTATCGCTCCTAGTATTTTTGGACACGACAATTGCAAAATGGCTCTGGCCATGAGTTTGTTTGGAGGCGTTCCCAAGAACATCAATGACAAACACCGAATCCGTGGAGACTGCAATGTTTTGCTCTTGGGAGACCCTGGTACAGCCAAGAGTCAGCTTCTCAAGTATGCTGAAATCACGGCACCTCGAGCTGTGTACAGTACCGGAAAAGGAGCCAGTGCGGTTGGTTTGACAGCCGGTGTCCACAAGGATCCCATCACCAAGGAATGGACGTTGGAAGGTGGTGCTCTTGTGTTGGCAGACAAGGGTGTTGCTCTCATTGATGAGTTTGACAAGAGTACGTACAAATGTGTGGCCTTTCGATTCGCCCTCTTGTTGTTATTCTAACTTGTTCCATTCTCGCCAGTGAACGAACAAGATCGTACCTCCATCCACGAAGCCATGGAACAACAGTCTATCAGTGTTTCCAAAGCAGGTATTGTCACATCGCTTCAAGCCCGATGTTCCGTTATTGCCGCCGCCAACCCTATTGGTGGTCGATATGACAGCAGCAATACCTTGGCTGACAACGTAGAGTTGACTGATCCCATCCTGCAACGTTTTGATATTCTATGTGTTCTGCAGGATGTTGTAGATCCTGTTGCCGATGAACGCTTGGCCACCTTTGTATCCTCCAGTCACATGAATGCTGTCCCCACCCGTGATGTCCTGAATGGACAAGCCGAAGTCTCGCCTACCAGCGTGGTAAACAAGCCAGGCATGATCGATCAAGAACTCTTGCGCAAGTACATTCAATACGCTCGTACTAATGTCCGTCCCAACTTGCGCAACAATGCATTTGATCAAGAAAAGGTAGCATCTTTGTATGTTGCCCTCCGCCGAGAATCCGCCAATTCGGGCGGTGTCCCCATTGCTGTACGTCACGTGGAATCCATCATGCGCATGGCCGAAGCCCATGCTAAAATGCACCTTCGTGATTACGTTCGCGACGATGATATGGATGTTGCCATCAAGATGATGTTGGAAAGTTTTATCGTGGCCCAAAAGTTTAGTGTTCGACGATCGCTGCGCCGAAGCTTTGCCAAGTTTGTCACGAATGGAGAAGATCGGGCGCACCTATTGTTGCATCTCTTGCAAGATATGATGCGCAAGGAACAAATGTACCAAGTGATTCGTCTGCGACAAAAGAATCAGTCCGAAGATCTATTGGAAACATTGGAAGTTCCTTTGGAAGAACTAGAGAGCCGGTCACGAGAACGGCGTATCTACGATGTCATGGACTTTTGTCGGGGAGAGAGCTTTCGGGAAGCTGGCTACGTCTTGGACGAAGCTCGCGGTGTAATCATGCGTCGCGCCTTGCAGCAATAGGGTCGGTACTGTGACTGAGCCATGGATGATGCCTAGAAAAATGAGGATGATTGACGATCCAAATGTTGTTATTTACTCAGTATAGGTAGGGGGAGAAAAAACTAACTAGTGAGAGGCTTTTGAGGCAAACCAAACTCGTCCACAGCCGTCTCGGGAAGCCCTGTTGGTGCACTTGGCATGGCATCAGCCCTCAAATAGGCAGGAGTAGCTTCAGCCTCTTCCTCTTCTTCCAGCTCATCAGCCAACATTTCCAATTCAGCATCCAGGTCAGCTTCATCTAAATCTTCGGGCGTGGCAAAGTTTCGTCCCATGGCTTCATTGATCTCGTTAAAGTCCTCCATCAACTCGGCCATATCTTCTGTCAGGTCTTCCACGGCGTCAATATCAAGATCCTTCTTCATGATCTTGGAAAGATCCTTGTGTGCCGCTTTCATGGCCCCCAATGTTTCCACGTTAGCCTTGGCCGATTCAATACCAAAAGAGGCACTATCGATATTGAACTGTTGACCCGCCATGACATCCCTCTGTTGTTCATACATTTTCTTTCGCTTTAGGATTTCCAGTGCTCTCTTTTGTAGACCCTGCTTGGCAGCTGGACTCTTAGTCTTTTTGATCTTGTCCTTGAATCCTCTCAATTCACTTTCCAAGCCGGCAATTTTCTTGTCCATTTCCTCCATGCGTCCACCCAAGCCAGAAGACGCATCAGTCAAGGAAGGTGCTGGCGCAGCTTGCTTCTTCTTTCCAAACACTCGGTTCATGGTGGAATATCTAGTGCAGTACGTAGGTTGCTGGTGTATCGAATAGAAAATGACCAGGTACAATGTAGGTGTGGGACCAAGATGATTTCGGTTCCCTGTTTGCCACTTGGTCCTGCTCGCGGAGGCCACGTAGCCGTTGGTATTCAGGGCTACGACGCATCAACGACCATTTCGTCAAGTCGTGGGTGATCCTTTTCAGTCGCGCCTATGAACCTTGTGGATAGAATACGTACACACGATATACTCAAGGATTCCACCCTTCCCAGGTGTCACGCAGAATCTGGATGGGGATCTAATTGCACCGTGACAAATGCAGATGCAAAAAGGAGACAAACGTATCTATCTCTATCCAAAAGCAAGTAGCGTAGGAATCCAATAATAAATATGCAGATATTTTAACTACACAATATTCACTTTCTTGGCGATGACGAGGACAAATGGGGCAGGAGGGAATAGTAGGAACAAATTGACAGGCGCCAGCTTTTAGTCTTCTTCCTCCTCGGTATTGCTTCCAATGTAATCATCAAGGAAATCAAAAACTTCATCCTTACTCATTTCTCCATCACCATCGGCGTCGTACTCGTCAATGAGTTCATCCAAATCACCCTTGCCCCAGTCATCTCCATAGCCCATGGCTTCGAGGCACTCACGAGCAAACCTGCGGAATTCACCCTTGGACATGGGCTCGTCATCGTCCTTCTCAAGATTGGCCCAAGAGCCTTCAATACAGGCGCTCACCCACATGTGCTTGAGCATCTCATCACATTCCTCGCGGTTGATGGTGCCCGATCCATCCTCGTCGTAGTCACGGAATACTGCAGAAAAGAATCAAAAGTGTAAGCCATCTGTGTTCCTCATAGACTTCAAATGTCAACATTCTATTCTGGATCTCTCGTACCTCGACGGAATCCACGCTCATCGGGTTCCAAATCATGGGCTGTCAAAACATCCCTGACAAAATCACGAAATTCCTTTTGACCGAGCTCACCACTCTCATCCTTATCGTAGTAGCCCCAGTGTTCGTCAACGGAGTCCATGATGGCGTCCAAAGTGCTCGACATGATGGCTGTAATTTGCTTTTCTGGCCTTGGAAGAAAAAGAAACGAAAGATGCGGGGGAAAGATTCAGAGAATGCTTGTCCTTTTTTGGTTTTGTGAGAGATCTTGCGACGACCAACGAGGAAAACAAAGATCCGGGAGTCATTGTGTGGCGTTTGGTTGGGGACATTCCATTGGGATGTTAGCGGGCAGGTGGTGAGTGACCTCCTATTACTAGTGCCTCTTCTTCTCCAGCACAGGTAGTTGATGTTGTTGTTAACACGGATTACGACTAGAGCCTTATAAGTAGGCACGCATCCGGAACGTCCAGGCCTAAAGAGGCATAGAAGCCGATAGTACTCGTCGTACTGCAAATCATTAGAGGCAAAAAAGGTTCGAGTTCATGCCGGTTGTTCCATCATGGTTGATGTTCTCTGTTCTTGTTGGCAGCAAGTTTGCTGTCGTGCTACAACTGCTACTATAGAATACTAGATCTACCTATACCGACTTGGATGAGGCTGACAGCGACAAGCCAACTCGGTTTTCTACCAGACATGAGCCGAAGAGACATGGGCATACCCACGACACTTCTCTTCCTTCTTAGTCAACGATCATGCATCGGCTGATTTTGTGGAGGCCTGGAATGAGACTCAAAATCTTGCAAAAGAAAGTTCGCAGCTTGTTACGGAATCGATGGCCCCAAGGCTTGTTGGTGGTGGTGGAATCACCAGGAAGCCAACCGATGCTTCCTGGTCCACCCCAGGCAGCAGCTTCAACATCAGTTTGCAAGTCACGGTCTTGAGGAGTGGTGGAACGACGCAAGAGGCGTTGGCGACCATCAATGCCTTCTCCATGGTGCTCGTGCACAGAGCGGCCTTGAGGTCCACCTTCCATGGCCTTGCCATTGGGAGAGGCATCAGAAGGCTGGAAGTTACTGCCAGGAGACTGATTAGTAGTAGTGGCAGCAAAAACCATTTGGTTGTTGGAAAGATTCAGCAACGTTAGGTAGAACAAAAGGAAAGGCCAGGAAAAGTACATGATGATGTTTGTGGTTGGCAAGAAGGTTTGGATGTGCGGTGTGATGATTTCTCAAAATTGATTTTTGTGAGCTTTGCCACTGTACTTGGCTTTGCAATCATTGGCAGGAACTTTTGGACGGTGTGTGAATGAGGTTGTTGTCAGAAATCTGGGACAGGCGACCGTTTTGTTGAAAGGGTCATCCATCCCCGTAGTAGCAACAGTAGTAGCACTAGCAACATGGATCAATTGTCGCAGTGTGACTGTGGATCACACATGCATAGAAACAGTACCATCATCAAACCTGGTTCTTTTCTTGAAAGGTGCAATGCAGTCGTCGACCAACCTTCTCATGAAAAAAACATGAGTCGAACGATTCAATTTCTCGGTCATGCGAGTCCATCAACTCCCAAAGGATTCGGAAAGGAGAGTCCATCTCCCGAGAAAGAAGAAAAGAAAACCACAAAGAAGAACTGTGAAAGAAGGATCCGAAGACAAACCAATCGGAAGACGATTCCACCAAACTGCCATTAGCTTAATCGTGATGTTCTCTTTCATCTGAAAATCCTTGGGGTGACCGGCCACCCATTCTCGTCTTGCCAATATGAGAATGGCATTTCTCCTCGGTCCAGTTTCCACAAAGGTTTGTTGGTGCATGCCATGATGGAGATCTTTGATTCCCTACATGATTCAATACCCAGTTTGCCAATGGGAGACATCAACATTGTGGTGCTGACTGATATACACTCCTCAATTGTCCACACCACCACAAAGGCTAGTTGCTCCCACCAGCCCGAGTTCCAGAAAAGCTGCAGAAATGTGGAGGGGGGAGGGACCACCGAAAACTGTGCGTGCAATATACAATATACAGACACATATATAATTGAATGGCCCTATTTGTTGCCGCCATCCTTTGAGGCACTAAAGAATGCATTGGTGGAGAACCAAGGACAGACTGTACGGAGGACGACCGTCCATTTGGGCCGTGGAAGGTCGACTGAAATGAGTGGAAGTTGAAGCGACCCGCGCACAGCCAAAGAGGCCGGAGCCGAACGACGGATAGAACCTGCTACGACGATTGCCGCCCTCCATCCAACACAGCCGTCCTTACAAATCTCGGAAACAAGATCAGCGCGTAGATACAATGTCAGAGGAATACAGGTGGGTTCTATCTTAGTTGTTGTATTTTGTCCATGAACGCAGCTCTGCATTGTTGCAGATGAAGCGTTGTGGGAGGTTCCCCGTTGTTGCGGGAGACGTCCCATGGAAGGGTGTCGGCCTCTATTTTGCCATGAACGGCTTTCACTCATTTCGTGTCGTGTTGCGTATTGCGTATTGCGTCCCTTCTTTGAATGCTCCGAATGACGTCTCTATTACAGTGAACAGCCACCGGCAGAAGGATCTCCTGAAGAGAGTGAGCCCCTTCCCGGAGGTTTGACCGACGCCGATGTCGAGTCCAACTGGGACGAGGCCATCGAGTCTTTCGACGCCATGGATTTGCCCGAGGAGCTTCTTCGAGGTATTTTCGCCTATGGTTTCGAGAAGCCTTCTGCTATCCAGCAGCGTGCTGTCAAGCCTGCCATTTTGGGACGCGACTTGATTGCTCAGGCTCAATCCGGAACGGTACGTCTATTTGGCTTGTTTTTGTTGTCCCGCAAGTTTGGGATCTTGGCAATCAAAACGTGGTTTGCACCAATGTTGTGTTGTCACGAGGGGAGGGATGACGATTTTTGTCAAACACCATCTTTCGAGTCTGAAAAGAGTCACCCTCTATATGTCTGATAACAGTACAAACTCGAAAACGGACCTCCAGTTTCATACTCCAATCCCAAATTTTTGTGTTTTTTCTATCCGCCACTGAAATCATCTAACATTTTGCCGTTTTTTCTTGTCTTGGTATACCATAGGGAAAAACCGCCACTTTCGCCATTGGATCTCTTGCCACCCTTGACACCAAGCTTCAACAGTGCCAAGCTCTTATTTTGGCCCCTACTCGTGAGTTGGCCCAGCAAATTCAAAAGGTCGTTTTGGCTTTGGGAGATTACATGGACATCAAGGTCCATGCCTGTGTCGGAGGAACCACCGTCCGTAACGATATCCGCACTCTTCAAGAGGGTGTTCACATTGTTGTCGGTACCCCCGGACGTGTCTCCGATATGATCAACCGTCGTGCTCTCCGACTTGACCACATCCGTCAGTTCTTCTTGGATGAGGCCGATGAGATGCTTTCTCGTGGATTCAAGGACCAAATCTATGACATCTTCAAATTCCTTCCTGAATCGGTACAAGTGTGCCTTTTCTCTGCTACCATGCCCTTGGAAGTCCTTGAAGTCACGGAGAAGTTCATGCGGGAACCTGTTCGTATCCTTGTCAAGAAGGACGAGTTGACCCTTGATGGTATCAAGCAATTCTACATTGCTGTCGAGCAAGAGGAGTGGAAGTTGCCCACTTTGTGTGATTTGTACGAGACCTTGACTATCACTCAAGCTATCATTTACTGCAACACCCGACGCAAGGTCGACTGGTTGCAAGAGGCTATGCAGAGCAAGGATTTCACTGTCTCCTGCATGCACGGAGATATGGACCAACGCGAGCGTGACCTTATCATGCGTGAGTTCCGCTCTGGATCTTCCCGTGTCTTGATCACCACCGATCTTTTGGCCCGTGGTATCGATGTCCAGCAAGTTTCTTTGGTCATCAACTTCGATCTCCCCACCAACAGAGAGAACTACATTCACCGTATCGGTCGTTCGGGACGTTTCGGAAGGAAGGGTGTAGCTATCAACTTCCTCACAGACAGCGATGTCCGTTACCTCCGTGATATCGAAGATTTTTACACAACTCAAATTGTTGAGATGCCCAGCGACGTTGTGGATCTTATCTAAGTAGGGAGAATATTGAGTTAGGAAATGTTTCATGTATTTGTCGTTACGTAGTCAAGCAGTCTGCTGTCTCTGATCGAGTGATCTCCTAAATTTTCTTTCTAGAGTTCAAGCCGTTCACTGACAAGCCGAGGTGTAGCATCGGCATCGGTCACTGGAAGGACACCAGAGTTGGTAATCACAACATCACCACGCGTCTTCCCAATTAGCGTTCCCATCTTTTCAATCTCAGTAATGACGGATTTCCCTTCCAACACCATGCCGAACACTTCACTCTTCCCATCCAGCCATTGCGTCTTGACAGTATTAATGTACCATTGTGATCGATTCGTGTTTTTCTTCCCACTGTTTGCCATGCACAACATATAATGTCGGTTGTGCTTCAAGTGCAAGGACTCATCTTCAAAATTGCCTCCCCAAATGGACTCTCCACCAGTCCCATCACCATGTGTAAAATCACCACCTTGAATCATAAAATTGGGAATGACACGATGAATCTTGGATCCCTTGTAACATAGATCCTTTCCAGTAATCTTGCCCTTGCCATGATCGCAAGCACACAGAGCTGCAAAGTTTTCCGCAGCTTTGGGTGCCACTTGACCAAAGAGTCCCACAACAATTCGTCCCACTTTGTTGCCATCAATTTCAATATCTAGATAGGCACGATGGGTTACGACGGGCAATGTTCTGTGGAAACAAGTACAATGATAATTTTGTGAGATGACAGTAAAGTTCGTAGGGACAGTTGAAGGGGAGGTCTGCTCAGCTCGTGACACGTACGGAATAGGGTCCATCTTGGGAGGCACAGCCTTCTTGGTTGGCACCTCATAGGTGGCAGTACCCAGACTGAGAAGTAATAGTGATACAAGAAAACGAAAGGAATACATCTCTTTCAACTCTACAAAGTACAACACACTGAACAACAGGCAACAGGCAACAATCGCGATTGTCTCACAGCAGCGTTGAAACGAGGAATCGATCCCCACGACCTATTCGGTTCACATTCCAGCGGGAGGTGCTCGAAGCAGGATTTCGATTGACTCGATCGACTTGAAATCACAAACGACATAGAAGAGGATGATATAGGAGACAACAACATCATCAGTTTCGGTCATCATCACACTTCGTAACTCCGCCTCTTCATCTTCAAGTAGACAACGTTATTGTGTGAATACTATTGTAGGTCCTACTAAGCAATAGTATTGTATCAATTGCAGTCGTGTGGTGTATGTATCATGAAGTACTAGTAGGAGCTAAAGGGATCCCCAGGTAGCCTAGATTAGATTGCTCATGGATGCGGAACAAAATGGCTGTAATAAAATGGTTACCTGCATCAGCATTGGTTTGTTGTAAACGGTGGGTGGATGTCTTTTGTTGTTGCTGTGAAACTTGCTTGTTGCAATTGCATTCCTCTGAATTGTGTCTGGAATTCATCGTATTGCCGCCGGCACCAGTCAGTACCTAGTCAGTAGTAGTAGCAGCAAGCACAGTATTTATCCCCATTGGGTTCGGGTTGCCATAAATCTTGCCTCTCATTCAAGTTGTTGGCATATTGACACTGAACATACTCGTGCGAGCCTGTTGGAACTTTTACCACATGGTTCAACACGGCTGTTGCAATGACGCAAGAGCGGGCAGATTGGCTGTTCAATACGCCGGCCTTGAGAGATAGGATGTACAACTAGGGCAACGGTTACAATGGACCATGTTTGGCGCCTTTTTCGGGATTAAGTATCTGCAATGTGAGATTTGTCACTTATGGGCTTGTTCATGAACCACTGTACAAAATTAGTTCGTCGGAGAGGAGATAGTAGATGTGGAAGCAATTGTGGCCCTCCACACAAAGTGTTGGAAAGCTCACAGGAAAAAGTTCCAGAGTTTGAGCTATGCTTGGAAAGGCAACGGTTGCTGTCATGAGGACACTGCTCGCAGTGTCCCTGCTTTGTAGTTATTTGGTTGATGCCGCTCAGGTTTCTGTTGATACCTGTTTTACCAGTGGTGAGCAAGTTCAAGTGTCTTTCTCGGGAGTTTCACAGTCCAACGCATTCGTTGGAATCTATCACGAGAATGAAGTTGCCAGTACGAATGCATTGCCTGCATCTGCTCTAGCAGCCTGGTCTTGGACGTGCGGCTCGACAAGTACTTCCAACGTGTGTTCATCCTGGCCCAACAGTGGATCCTTGACCTTTGGTGGGTTGCCCAATGGGCGATACGTGGTTGCCGTAGCTCTTGGTGTCCCTCCACCCTATTCGGCTTTGGGAAGTACAGCTTCCTTCCGAGTAAGAAACAATTGTCCCAACAATACCCCTACTGCCCCTGTTGCAAGCCCTGTTGCCAGTCCAGTTGCTAGTCCAGTGGCCAGTCCTACCCCTGCCCCTGTCGCAGCACCTACCCCTACAGTGAATACCGCCAACATGGCTCAAGTGATTGCCAACGCCAGAGCCGATATCGAAACTCTCATTGAAGGAAACTCGTTGTTGCCTGGAAAGTTCCTTCGTTTGGTCTTTCATGATTGTGTGGGAGGATGCGATGGTACGTCTTGTTTCCTCCCGTGATTCGTCTGGATTCTGTTTGTTCGCATTTTGTACTCAAGGATGAATGTTCCATTGTTTTAGGTTGTGTGGACATGACCAACGAAGATAATGCTGGCCTTATGCTCCCTATTTTTGCTTTGCGATCCGTTGTATCCGAATATGAAAGTCAAGGCTTGTCTCGTACTGACATTTGGATGTTGGCTGGTGTCGTTGCCGCCGAGGTGTCCGTGCCTAACGGAATGGAGTTTCCCTTTCAATGGATTGGTCGAAAGACTTGCGCTCAATTGAACAGCAACGACTGTGGGGTAAATAGCCGTGGACGCCCCACTGCCTGTGACCCTGTCAGTGGTCCTCATCGTTCCTTGTGTCATGCTGCCACGGCGGATACCAGCACGGTTCGTTCCTTCATGACGAGCAATTTCGGAATGACCAATCAAGAGATTGCTGCCATTATGGGAGCCCATTCGATTGGTGCCATGCGTGACGTTAACCTTGGATTCAATGGACGTCAGGGATGGGATTTGACCAACGGTATTTTGGATCACGGATACTTTGTCGAGTTGGTGGGTGCCGTCGGCGACATGGCCGAGCAGGGAGCTGATTTTGAACAAGTGTTGCACGAGAACCCCAACTTGGATGTACCTGACCGCTTCCAATACGAGGTTACAGTAAACGGACTGAGATTGACCATGTTGAACTCAGATATTGCCATGGTCCGAAACCTTGTGGCGGGTGTCAACATGGACCCCGTGACCGGAGAAGTATCGTGCGATTTCAAAGGTGCAAACGCTTGCCCTACCGACACTCCATTCCTGGATGCCTTTTCTACGTATCGCAACAACATGGGCGCTTTCTTGGTGGACTTTCGTGACGCCTTGAACGTGTTGAACGAAAATGGATACAGACGGCCAACAACATGCGGAACGAACGAAGTGTGTGTCCTTGCTGTGGAGTAAGGATATGGTAGTTTGCGGGGGGCGACTACGACACTATTGTGAAAAAGTGCTGCGTGTCGTATGATAGTACGATATTGATTCAAAAGGGAAGAGTATAGTTTGTAGGTGCAGACTATGCATCCTACCTATTCCAAATAAGCATTCATAGCTCAGCGTAACAAACTGTTCTTTTGGAGCTTGGCAGTGGGTCCTCTCTACCAGGCTGTCGTATACTAGTAGTTGGCAAGTGTCGACCAGTATCGATTGTCAAAGAAGAGAAGGTTTTGTGTACCATTGAGAAGCCAACTGGTTGAGCCAGCGTCTGGCCGTCATAGTGTGTGACTGAAACGGGGAACTCTTGCTATTGCAAACTACTAACTATGATGATGATCATGACGAGAAGGTCTGCTGGGGGGACTGTTGTAGGTGCGGTGGTGGTGGTGGTGGTGGTGGTGGTGGTGAAGGAAGCAAAGGATGATTTCACGGAAGTCCATCAATCATGATGTCGCATGTAGCTGTCCGACTCGTATTTCCATAAGTATCTTTCGTGTCACTGTGTGTAACGGAGGCATGCGAATCGTGGTTCCGGAAGCCGCCGATCCGGTCGTTGTTGGTTGACCGCACCAGTGAAACCGTACGTGTAGTAGGTGGGGACGGTGGCGGTACGAGTAATGAAAACCGTAGTAAAACCGCGTTGGAAACACGTCTTGGTCTTCCATGTCTCCCAAGGTGGCGGCAGCTGTACGAGCTAGTAGCATCACGGATGCGATGGTTAACTCGTACTAATGGCTCACACACCACGACAACAGACACCCACTTCCACATTCCTTTGGTTCCTCGCAAAAAAAAACAAGAAGTCAGAACTAAGTCGCAGCAAATCGCACTTACCGTGAACCTTGTAAGCTTCTCAAAACTCATTGTCACTCTCCACAACAAAAACAAGATTTACAATGCTTGGACACGGGAAGCTCAACTTTGAGACACCAAATGTAATTGATCTTGGGGACAGTGCTCCCTCTCGGCCTGGCAGACAAGACGACGGAGATGATGGACCCGTTGCCCCTACCAGTTTCAGCCCTCCCTCTGGAAATTACTCAGACACCGACGACCTCTTGGAGAGACGAAAACCCAGTTTGTCTCGAACCATCAAGTTGAATTACCACATGGAAGAAGATTCCGAACCTTGTGTTCCCGAACCCTTCCACGATGACCTTAACCCCTGTGCAGACGACCCCGAGTGTGGTGGAGTGGACACTGAGATTTCCTTGCGAACTTCCACCAGCAACAACTCTATCGAGCATGCTCGGCTCATTGCCAACTCCATTTTGGAAGACATGGACCGGAGTTATCCCGCTCCCGAATTTTCTGCCTCTGCCAAGTCATCGTCGGCACCCATGCAATGGCCATCCCGACGAGGTCGCAGTGAACAATTTCGGGGTCTCCATCATCCCGTTCACCACTATGATGATGGAGATGACCTTCGAAATCGCGATGGTTTGTTCAAGAAGAATGTGACATTTGATATCTCTGATTACCAACGACCTTGCATGCGATTCCTCAAGCTCGTGGTGTTGCTCTGTGTTGGGTTGGCCTTGACCGTCATTATTGTTCATGGCGTCGAGGTTGGTGCCAAAAAGATTAGTGCAAGCAGTACCTCTCAGAGTGCACGACTTTCGGCTGCCATTGAATTTCTGGTCGAGAGTGCGATTACGGGAGAGGATACCCTGAACGACAAGAGTTCTGCACAATACAAGGCCGCCGCTTGGATGGCCAATCAAGACAAAGAACAGATTGAAATCCCAGAGATTGATGAACAATCTACTCGGTTTGTCCAACGATATTCCTTGGCAACACTTTATTATGGATTGAACGGTCTAAATTGGGAAGAGTCTCTCAACTTTGTATCCGATGCACACGAATGCAGCTGGTTTAATTCCATTGAGGATGAAAATGGAGATGAATACGCTATTGGAGCCGCTTGTAACGCCAACCTTCACGTTCGCAGTCTCTTGATTCGTAAGTTTTTGTTGGGTTGGTTTTCAATGGAGAAACTTGTGCTTATTTCTTACGCAACATTTGCACGTTTGTGACAGCTTCCAACAATTTGGCCGGGTCCATGCCTTCGGAACTGCGACATTTGACAGCCTTGGACTTTTTGTCCCTCAAACACAATGAAATTGCTGGAACTTTCCCTCTGGAGATTGCGTCCTTGATTGCTCTCGAGTATTTGGATCTCAAAGACAACGCTTTTACTGGAACCATCCCTATGTTCCTGGGAAATCTTCGTCACATGGAGGTTTTGGGACTCAGCCAAAACTTCTTCAACGGAACTGTACCTACATCGCTGTCACAACTCCCCCTCAAGACTCTGGGTATGGATGACAATGCTTTGACCGGTGATTTGTCAACTCTTTCCACCATCACTACGTTGGAATATCTCTATGGTGAAAACAATGATTTCAAGCACAAATTGGATGGAGCTTTCTTTGAGGGGCTCAGCAATCTCCGTGAGCTCGATCTTAGTGGAAATTCCATGGAAACTGTTTCTCTTCCTGTTGCCATGTTCAACCATGCGAACCTTCGAATTCTTGATCTCCATGATAACTTGCTCGGTGGCAGCATTCCTGGGGAATTGTATACCAACAATGTCTTGGAGTTCCTCTCCTTAAGGGAGAACCACATTTATGCTTCCATCCCAGACAGGATTGACAGCTTGATTGCCTTGACTCATTTGGACCTCGAAAACAATGCTCTTACTGGAACACTCCCTGCAGCGAACCTTGCTACTCTATCGAACCTGTCCTATTTGTATTTGGGCGAGAATCCTATCAACGAGGGTACCATCCCAGATGATTTGCAAGATTTGAGAAGTCTGCGAGAGCTTTCGCTGAATGCCCTACAGTTCACGGGTGATATTCCTGATTGGGTGGAGAACTTGTCTGAGTTGAGATTGCTCGATTTGCGAAACAATGGGCTCCATGGAAATGTCACTATCGACTTTTCGAACTTGAACAACCTTCGTTTCCTCATGCTCAACAGCAACCGTCTCACAGGGTCCATCCCAGTAGGCCTGGATGCTCTCTCGCAACTCATGGTGTTGTCACTCCATCGCAACTTCTTCCTCGGTGATGCTTCGGATGTTTGCCAAGATACAAACTTGGAGATTGTGACAACGGACTGTGACGTGACCTGCCCATGCTGCAAGGAATGCTGTGGAAGTGAGGGCTGCTTTACGGATGTTCTTTGGGATCGTTTGGAGAACAGTGAAGGGGAAACCGAATCTAATTTCGAACGGTCTGACTACAGCTTCGATCCTGAGATTCTCTATGAAGATTAGATTTTTACAATTGTTGTGAAGAGACCATGGTGTTTAGATTATTTATATTCATTCTACTAGTAAAAATGTATCTGTTTTTCTTAGCCATGGTGTCTCGGCTGGGTTCCCAGAGTTCTGAGATACGGATTTGATAAACTAACTATGCATGCAAGTACTGAAACATGGAAATTGAAGACCCGAACTTCAAGCTTTCAACTGCTCGGCAAGTCGCCTCTTCAAATTTTCAATCTCCTCCCTAGCTTGAGCAAGCTCCTTTCGAAGATTGTTCTCGTTGTCTTCGCCCATGCGAATTGGATGGGTACTCTCTTCACTATCGGAAACGTCGCTGTTCCTGATGGCTGTCATGACGAAGGAAGGTCTTTGACGAATCTCAGGGCCCTCATCCTCACCTTGGGTAGCTGGGCAGCAGCAAACAAAATTGGGGGATGGTATACGGTATTCGTTGCCCGAATATTTGATTTCACCGTTGCTGAGGTTGAAATTGAACACAGCAATACTGTCCGAGTCTTGGTTGGCAACCAATAGATACTGTCCGGAGTTGTCAAATTGGAAGTGACGAGGTGTCTCACCTCGAGTGTGGAAGTGTCCCACGGTTTGAAGTTCTCCAAACTTGTGACCCTTGGTCTTCACCTTGTAGACAGTGATAGATTGATGGCCTCGGTTGGAAACGATGACAAAACGACCTGATTTGTGGACGCAGATGCGTCCACATGTATTCATCGAATTGGGGAAGGCGCTTGGAATGGTGCTGATGGACTGGACCAGACGAAGCGTGGACCTTCCGAGAAACCTGGTCATATCGTCTCCGTTCCTGGAAGTCGTGTAGATTTCCTTGAGTAGCTCCTGGTCTACTTCAAAAACTGAAACCTGTGAAGACACTCGTGAGAAACAAGCATACATTCCATTGACAATCCGACGAAGCCAACTTACCATGGAACTTAACTCATTGACCACATAGGCGACATTGTAGAGCGGATGGAATTCAAAGTACCGTGGGCCATCTGGAATTCCAGCACGAGGGCCGGATGGGAGAACGTTCATTTGCATACGGATTTGGCCTTCTGCTGCATCATAGAGGAACTCCCGAATCACATCCTTTCCAAGATCAGGAACATAGGCCACACAACCTACATATGGATCCAAAACAAGTGCATGGCTATGGGGGTCCTTTTGACGCATGGCAATGGTGGAGGCGTCGTTTTGGGAATGGTTAGCTCCACCTGAGTTCTTCGTACAGGCAACCATTTCCTTACCCTCTTTCGGATCATAAACGCTCTGAACAGGCCCACGGAAAGCTCCAGTGTGCTCATCGAGTGGAATAACCACAAGGGTAGAGTTCCAATAGTTGACAGCAAGAAGGTTCTTCTCGGCACGGTCAATGGTCAGGTAACAAGTAGACGTGCCACCGGCATCCACAGGAGGGCCCATTTGTTCTAGCGTACCATCTGATTTGAGTGAGTAGGCAAAGATTTTGCCGTTGTTTACGCAGTCTTCGGTACAAGTATAGACCACGTTGAGGCGAGGGTGGAATCTCGAAAAGGCAGGGTTGTTGACTTCACCTGCACCTCCTTGAATGTTCAGAAGGACGAGAGACCCATCAGTGGGGAAGAACCTGTAGACATAGATAGAGTGCTGGGCTTTGGTTCCCTTGGGACCATGAGCTGAGTGGCCCAAGACAAGAATACCGACAAAAAACAACCGATGATTGTTAGCCTCAAGAATGAAGATGACACATGTCACATGTTCGACTGAAGAACAATCATACCTAGCGTGTCAAAGTCTGTGTAACTTGTGACAAAGAAAAGCTGGTTCTCGTCATCCTCTGAGGACGAGGATGTTTGTTGCCATCTTCGAGAAGATGGCGTGTTGTATGTTGACAAATGATGGTCGTTGGCAGTTGTTGACATGATGATGAAGAGTGAGGGTTGTTCTGATTATGGGAAAATTCTTTGGCAGGAGTGGAAATTGGAACCCATCGCGGGACGTAATGCGAATGTCAACGGGTGTCAAGAGAGTTTTCGGGCGACTCCTGCTCTCCACTTCATTGTGGAATCGGATTGGCACTGCCGGCGCATCGCCATTTAGACACTGGGACATAAATGTCATTGTCACATTAGGTAAGAAACTTGAGGGACAACCGATTTGTCGTTCCATATACCGTGCTACTAGACTTAAGGGAGCCGATTTTGCCTCTTATCCCCTAGTAGACTGTGAGCCTACTCCACTTTTGAGTGACTTCCCGCGATATATCCTCACCAGCCATAGTAAAAGTGCTATCGTGAAAACTTCTGGGATTTCCAGTCATTCGTGTTTAGGAGTCCCGGATACGAGTGCCCTCCAACGACGAACGCTGTCAAGGATCGGAACAGTTCCCAGTTCCACCTGACATTCACAATCCCAAATCCCAAAACAAGGAATTCAACACTATTGAAACATGTCATCCGATTCTCGCTTCCAAGGTAAAACCATCATTGTGACAGGGGCTGGTGGCAACTTCGGACGTACTGGGTGTCTGTATTTCGCCCAGAGAGGAGCCAAAGTCGGTGCGATGGACAAGAACGAAGCAGCGCTTGGAGAAACAATACAGTTTGTCAAGGAGCAGGTACCAGGTTGTTCCATAACTTACAAGGCATGCGATGTCACCAATGCTGAAGATGTCCAATCGGCGGTAGATGATTTGGCCAACTCTTTGGGGGAAATCCATCTCTTGTGGAACAACGCTGGATATCAAGGGCAAATCCAACCTACGTTGGAATACGACCCAGCCGATTTTGCCTTGGTCATGGATATAAATGTAACTGGCATGTTCATTGTGCTTCAGGCAGTAGCCAAAAAAATGGTTGCACAAGGGCAAAAAGATTCGCTGTATTCGATTGTAAACACATCCAGCGTTGCAGGTCTCCGTGGAACCCCTGCCATGGTGGCGTATGCCTCGAGCAAGGCAGCGGTATTGGCAATGACTGTGAGTACCTCAAAGGACCTCGCACCTCATGGAATTCGAGTAAACGCTGTTAGTCCGGCATTGATTGGACCCGGTTTCATGTGGGATCGTCAAAATGAACTCCATGCGAAATCTGGATCCCCCTATTTTGCCACCGACCCAGAAACAGTAGCCAAGAACAAGATAGGTGGTGTACCGTTGAAGCGTTTGGGGTCTATTGAGGAAGTTGTTCAGTCGGTTGCGTTTCTTTTGAGTGACGAAGCGAGTTATACCACGGGTACGAACCTTGTGGTCGATGGAGGAATGAGTTCAGGCCTCAAGTGCTAAAACAACTAATGGGTGAAAATTCAACCAGAAATACTATCATTTGCATATTTTGGTCTTTTGGGACCATAAACCCAACAGCCAAAACTATTATTATTTGCCTACTTGGGTCTTTTTGGAGTTGAGGTAGAAAGGGCGAGATGTAATGTTCACCACCACTGTCGCATGCTGACGTCTTGATTTGGAGCCTCTCGTCATTGGATTTGTAGTGGAGAATTCGAAGACTTGAAGGAGACTCTATCCTATCTACTAGTACCTTGCTTGTAGTTGTGTTTTCCCTTGAAGCGAGATACTTTTCTTGCCGCAAGAAGATGCAACATATTTGATTACGATGCAAGATGTTTGGTTTGGTTTGTTCTGTAGTAGTTGTCTACATGCATATGTATATCATGTATGTACATGCATTGAATAGAAATTGAGACGTTAATTGAATGGTAAATGAGGCTTTGAAAGTCACAAATAATCAAAGATGCTGGTGGTCGTAGCAACGGGGAAGAGTGACTTTTTAGTTGTGTCGTGCCAAACTTCTGAGATTGAAGGCAGCCAAAATCGTTTTTGTGTCAGAATCCAGTGTTTGCGCTCCCTTACCAATTCCAAAACCTTTAGATATTCATCATCATGGCCAGCCCCTTTGAGATTGGAGATTTTGACGATGTCCAAGTGAATGGGAGCAATGAAGAGAACGAGGGAGATGATGCCAACCAGCATTCTCTTCCTAGTCCTGAAGAACTCAAGATGGACAATCCTTCGCGTGGATGGGGACCATTGTTTAGTACTTTGGTCACCATCTTCCTTGTTCTTGTGTTGGCTGTAGGGATTGCTTTGATTGTTGTCCGGCCATTCAGGGATCCAGAAAGGGAAGCAATGATTAACTATTTGGTCAAGGAAGGTATCACCTCGAAGAGTGCGTTTGCCTCCCGAGAATCGGCGCAGTCCAAGGCTGTAACGTTTTTGCTGAATAAGGATCTTATGGCTTTAGAAACCCCCGAGACTGGATTGGACACTCCTGCGGGTCACGCATTCATTCAGCGGTATGTCCTTACCGTTTTCTACTACGCACTTCATGGAGATTCCTGGGGCTATGATACTCGGTTCTTGTCAGCCAACAAAGCATGTTTTTGGTTTGATGAGACAATTGAAATGGGGGTCATTTGTGACGCAAATGAAAGACTTGTCTCAATCAGCTTTACCAACAATGACCTTGTGGGTAGTTTGCCTTCTGAATTGGCCGTGCTGACAACTCTTCGGCACTTCGATGCTCTGGGAAACAGCATTAACGGTCTCTTGCCGGATCGCTATCAAGATTTGACCAACCTTGTTTCCTTCATTGTTGGTTTCAATCAAATTCGTGGAACTATTCCGAAGTGGATTGCTGATTGGAAGGATCTTACCTATCTTTATTTGTCAAACAACGAGTTTGAGGGTTCTGTTCCGACTTCCTTTGCATCGCTCACAGAATTAGTCATCGTTGCAATGGACGACAATGCCTTGACTGGCAGCCTAGATTTTGTGTGGTCACTCCCTAAGCTTCAAAATTTGTACATGGACAGCAATTCGTTTACCGGTGAGCTTCCTTCATCACTTTTGTCGTCGAATCCTCACTTGGAAGTGTTGGATGTTTCAGGCAACAAGTTGGAGGGAACGCTTCCGAAAGACCTTTTCCAGTTGACCAGCCTTGGGGTAATTGATGTCAGCGACAATAGCCTCACAGGTTCGATCCCTAGTGAATTCTTGTCGGACAATGTAGCCCTCAACTTCTTCGCTGCGCACAAAAACCTTCTCGAAGAAGCCATTCCAACCGAGATTGGAATGTTGAAGAAATTGTCGCATTTGGACCTGTCCTCCAACGAACTCGAGGGATTCATTCCAGAAGAAATCGGGGGCCTCACGGCTCTGACATACCTTTTCCTTGCGGAGAATCGCTACTTCAACAACGCAACCATTCCAGATTTCCTATACTCAATGAGCAATCTGGAGGAACTTTCGTTGAAAAGTACGCAGCGTCTTGGAGAAATCTCGGAGCTTGTGGAATTTTGGAGCAACCTAGTTCTTTTGGACCTAGACGACAACGAACTTACAGGGCCGATCCCAAGTGAGATTGGATCTTTGACGAATCTTGAATTCCTTTTGCTCAACCGAAACGAGCTCACGGGTAGCATTCCTTCGTCTTTCGCCAATTTGCTAAGCCTACGTACGTCGAATTTTGAGTCATCCTATTGGAATTGGAGACTGAGTCTTGAATCTTACACGTTGTTTCTTGTAACACAGGTTTTCTTCTCATGGATGAAAACAGCCTCACAGGTACGCTTAACGTTTGTCCAGCTTCGGATTCTCTGGAGTTGGCCATTCAAGATTGTGTTGTGCAGTGCACATGCTGCGACGCATGCTGTGAAGAGGGCGAAGACTGCCACAGCTACGATTTGGTAGCCAACAGTGAAACATCCTGGGAGAATGACTACGAACGCACAACCTTTGATTTCTCCACCGACTCTGGCTTTTTCAGTGCGGATGACGACGAGCGATGATTGAGATTTGTCTCTTGACAAATCATGGCTTGCGAATGTTTAGACAGATGGATTCTGTTCACTTCGTTCTAGTTGTGAAGCGGGTTATAATGCTATGTATGCTTGTTCTTATTTATCAACATTTGTGACTCTGGCTTTTCCAGTGCGGATGACGACGAGCGATGATTGAGATTTGTCTCTTGACAAATCATGGCTGGCGAATGTTTAGACAGATGGATTCTGTTCACTTGGTTCTAGTTGTGACTCTGGGTTTTTCAGTGCGGATGACGACGAGCGATGATTGAGATTTGTCTCTTGACAAATCATGGCTTGCGAATGTTTAGACAGATGGATTCTGTTCACTTCGTTCTAGTTGTGAAGCGGGTTATAATGCTATGTATGCTTGTTCTTATTTATCAACATTTGTGAAATGAAACTTTACTAGAAAACAAACTACACGCTACCATTCATTCAACATGGAACAATACCGTACCCCATATATTCCACTTCTACGTTGATGATTCCTCCTTCTTTGGAGTCGTGGCGTCTTCATTAGTCTCCGAGATGGCAGCCATGGCTGTGAAAATGCTGGGTCGCAGTGCAGTGGAAGGAGAAGGTTCTTGTTTGACAGGGCTTTCGCCGCCCCACAACAGACTTGTCTTTTCGGATGGAGTTTCCGGGTCGTTGGCATCGTCGTCTGTGGCCCCATATGATATCGACACCTTGGGTTCAGCACTAGGAGTCGAAGACGCTTTTGATGGAGTTGCCCAAGTTTCTTCCAAAGCGGATCGAGGGGTACGAAGCTCGGGTGCCATGAAAAGCATGTCATCCAAGAATCCGCTCTGCAGGATACGTTGCCGGGCTTCCTCCATCTCGGGAGAATCCCCGTCATCCGATTTGGCAAGAGCATGTGCCACAGCACGTTTGGATGCTGCCTCCAAATCACCATTGTCTCCCAAATCTCCTGTCAGCTCGCTGATTTCGCTGGCATCGTCATGAGTGCTATCTTCCGCCTCTGTTTCGTCTTCATCCTCGTCGGATCCTTTGGCTCCATTTTCTTCGTCACCATTGTCATCGCCTTCGTCATCGCCATTCTCCTCATCACCTTCAGGAACTGTGGGAGGTGTTGCGGTCGACTTTCTCTTCTTTTTGCGCTTGGCCTGTCCCTTGATGAGGAGCTTGATATCTGCGAAAAAGTCACCCAACGCAATGGAATCACCAAACTTGCTCTTGTTGAAGTTCGCTCTGTAGTTCTCGTCCCACTCCTCGGTAGGAAAACAGTGAAAGTGTGCAATACTAAACAGAAGCATTTCCAAACAAATCAAGAAATTCTGTGCCGAGGCGGCCCATTCTTGCGAATCGTTGCCCCCAACTTCTGTGACTTCTGCCAAGATGGAGATGGCAAGTCCCTGCCAAAACGTCATGAACACAACTCCCTTGATACACAGAAACTTGGCAAATGGACGGCACCATTGGAGATCTTCGTCAACCGCATGGTAGAATTTGAGCAAGCCGGCGAAGGCAGTAAAAATCGACAAATTCTGAATGAGAGAGACGTAGAACTGAGGAGCGCGGTAGTCATCGGGCCCTTCGGCTCCCCAAGGCCCATAATACTGATACTTGGCAAGCACGACTTTGGCAATGGTGGTGACGGGACGGAAGAAGACAAACTGCATGGCAAAGAATTGGCATTGCAAAAGAATGGCGTCGGCCAACTGGTGGTTGTTTTCGTAGGGATCGGGTCGGCAACAGAAAAAGAGACGAAATGGAGGCGTCAAATGATCGGCTCGACGTGCTAGAATGTCCACAACAACGTTTCGGTCTCCCTTGCCCATGACAGCGATACAGAAAGAAAGAAACTGGAAGATAGCATGTTAGCAAGACATGGTTGACCACAGATGACAAACGAATGATAAACGAGCGCTGAGGCAGACGTACTTGATAGATGATATAAGCCTCATATCCATCTTTGACAATGGCCAAATATCCTTCGGCAGCGGGAAAGACCAAAGAGAACCACGACGTAATGGCGTACACTGGACTCATCCAGAGAATGGCAAGAATCTTTCGTTGAATGACAGGCTGTCGCAACTTGCGCAAGTGAGCCGTCATGTGCCACATGCTGATCAAACAACTGAGGAGGGTAAACGTTCCGGCAATTTGATAGACCATAAAGGAGTTCTCCATGCTGAATTGAGCATCGGTGGCAACGGCATACTGTTCGAAATTCTTTTGGACGACTTCCACTTGATGGGAAATCTCATCCTCCGCTTTTTTGACTGTAGTGTCCATTTCTTGCATAGTTTGAGAAAGTGTCTGATTGACTTGTTGGACAGTTGCATCCATACGCGCATTCAAATCGCCTTGAGTCTGGCCCAAGGACGCCTTGAGATCCTTGAGTTCCTTGAGGACGTCCGAGTTGGTAACACTCTCATTGAAACGTTGAATAATTTCACCTTGATCATGAACGGTTGTGGAAAGCTGTTGAATGGTCGCTTCATCGACTGCCAGTTGTTGTGTGAGTAGGTTGTGATTCATCTGAAAGACGACGGATGTGATCACAAAGGCAGTTAACGTGACCAAAATTAGGATTCGATTCAACATGATATTACTGCCAGTCTTTTCGGCCGAGGAGGAGGATGGAGAGTTGGAAGAGTAGTTTCCTCCATCATTGACAAGGGGGGACCTGGCTTCTTCGTCGTAAAGAGGAGCCATGTTGGTATTCTGAGACCGAAAGCTTCTGACAGTGAAAGTGAGGAAGGCTTTTTATCTGGTAAGGGGAAAGGTGATCTTGTCGTCACTTGTCAAGAAATAGTTGCTCAAAGCGCTCAAAGGGATCTTCAAGACCTTGATTCGACAAATCTCTCTGTGGACTTGAGAGAAGGGTAGAGCTTTGAATGTTTTCTACCACAAGGAGGTTGTTTGCTGCTGTTGCAACGAGGTTCTACAAGGCGATGTACAACAACGATGATACGATTATGCACTATCAAGTTGAAAAATTTCGCATTTTTTCCTTACGTCGCCAGTCCCCAGTAGGTGCGCCTGCGTACAACTCTACGTAGCTACGACTCCTGCGAACACAGGTCCACACTCCGAGGAACTCCAAAGACCTACGGGACCTACGACGGGTACGTATGTCGGCGCGCAATTTGTTCCTCCAGGTGTCAACGGGAGTGGGATCCACTCCAATGGGGTGGGCACCACTCCTAGTAGCAAAAGGTTGCAAATGCAAAATAGTAATGGACGGTTCTCAAAACAACCATAGGAATTGGTACAACCACACTGCATTTTTGTTGGTATTGCTGTTGTGAACATTTCTTGATTAGCCTTGGTACCTTAGTCTGGCAGGACCCATTTCATTCCTTCATCACCTAGGGTTTCTTTGTCATGTAGTTCCATACTGAAAAATCTTCTCCGGCATGAAAAATACGAGTTCCATCTTTCAACACAGATTTCCACCACCATTTTCCGTTGTGTGGAGACTCTTCTTCTGACGGGACTAAGTCTGCTGGTGCCATTTGCCCCACACCAGTATGTTTGGCCGCGTCCAACAAATTCGCCGATTCGTAGGGGGTCGCGTCACTGAGCACTCCATGGTACATGACATTGGTGACTTGGTCATTTTCTAGTTCCACCAGGACTTCGCTGACGGTACAATCGCCTCGGAAACTCTTGACTTGGCCGCGCCCAGTGTTTTCCCGGGGAGGCTCGTCGTCCTTGTTCCACCAAATGGTGTCACTGGAATAGCTCGTGTCCGCCAAAAGGATCCACGAAGAATTATTGACACGAATCGGGCATGGCAAGTCTCCTTGTGGCTTGTGACCTGCCAGCAACCAAGAGATTCCAGTGCGGGCAAAAAACTCTTGGGTCGCCTTGAGTTTTTCCGGTTCGGGTGAGTTGGGAAAGAAGCGGTGTGGCATACCGTCGGGAGCAAAACTGTTGTAGACGACTGTAGGATTGGTGGGTCCACCGGGGATCCTTCCCATTCCATATTGGACCAAGTCGGAATAGCGTGTTCCATTGTGATATCCACCACGGTAGGCCCAAATGGCTTGTTTGGCAGCTTCCAGATCGTCGTCGTCGTTGTTGTTGTTTGTATCCACTCGTGTTTCCATTTCTGCAATCGATTCGTGATAGTTTTGCATGCGATCTTGCAAAAAGCCATTCAATGCTTCCATCCAATCCTCCATGGTACAAACCCCATGATCCTTGGCCGTTTCATTGGGTAACATCCAGGGCATACAAAAGGTCAAATCATCCCACACTGAAGCCTCTCCACTCGCATAATCCGTAACAAAACGAGCTGTAATAGGCAAGGCTCCATGTAAGAATAGCAATGGACCTAACCGTGCTACCAAATGGCCTTGGGTCAGAAACTGTCCCATTTCTCCTTGGGGGTGACAAGCGGATCGATACGATTCCACCACATCATGATCCGACACTCCCTCATCCTGGGTACGAGTACTGTTCTGTAGCGTCCTTTCCCATTCCAACTCTTCTTTTCGATACTGAAAGGCATTCGGCGATCCCATGGTATACGCCAACATCCACTGTAGACGTTCGACCGAATCCTCCGAGGGCAACTTGCCATCGGGATCCCCCACTCGACCCGTTCCTCGAAACCATTTCAATCCTGGATGTTTCGGTGGTGGATCGTGCAAGCCCAATTCTTGTAGCAGACGGAGTTTGTTCAAATCGCGGTTGCCTAGAATGAACAAGACACGATGGGGGTAGCGAGCTTTTAAATGGAGCAATTGCCGAATAGAGTACAAGTCGTAGCCACCCTTATCCCAGACATCGCCGCCAAAGACAAGCATAGCATGTGGATCAGTAAAGTCGATGACTTGAGGATAGGGAACATTCCAAGGTGTTGCTGTGGTAGAATTGTTGTTGTCCACAAACGTCAAGACTTTGCTAATGTTGACGTAACGATCCAGATAGGCCTTGTCACCTTCAATGTCAGTAATGTAGGAAATGCGGACTTTTTTGTCTTTGACAAAGTCTTGGTAGGATAACGATGATGATGATTGTTGTAGTTGTTGTGATGTAGATGATAGACAGCGGAGTGGCTGGTTGCGGAGGATCCATCGAGAAGTGGAGGCAATCCTGGGTGTTGCCAACCAGGAAGATCCCCGTAGCTTGCCGAGCCAAGGTGCCTTGGCAGCTGTAGTAAAGATGGAAAAGGATTGAACCACGGGCATATTTTCTTGTAACAAGAGTAGCAGGAATAGCAACCACCACCCAACGACGGATCCTCCTCTGGACATGGAGGTCTCTGCTCGACTGGTGGGTTGTTGTGGTGTTGGGGTTGTTGTTGTCCTTGTTCCGATAGTGCGTGTGATGACGTCAGCAGATTCTTTCGCTCTAGGGCAAGGCGAACTACAGACGAGAGGCCGACAAGCTCCACAACCCTCTTGATTGCTTCCACTACGTCCATGGCCTTGCAGGGCTAGAGTTGTTACTAATACCACTGAAATAGAGACCTGCCAGTTATCGGTTGCTACAGCAAAACAGACACAAAGGTTCCATTGGAGACGTGCTGTGTATCGACTACCGGTGGTTTTTAGTCACATCAATTCTGACTTCCATCCCAACCAGAACCACAACCAATATGCTACGACAAGCGGGCCGAGTAACCTCCCGAATATTGTGGGAACAACAGTCACCACTACCTACCAATGCCGCAAGAACACAACCATGGAAACTGCTGTTTCGCGCTGCCTCCAGTACATCCACGTCCGCTGATCGATCGAAGAATGCTAGAACCGATCATGATCTGCGTGTGGCAGCAGCCCAAGCCTTGGTGCGACAGAGACGCCAACATCGTCAACAAGCCAAGACACTTGCGAATGACGAATCAATGGAAGCACCTTCTCTACAAAACCAGCAATCATCGCAGCAACAGCAACTACCAAAATCATCCTCATCCCATTCACAACCACAGTCCACACCTGCACTCCAGGATCCCAACGTTTGGTCCCCTACCCTTGATGCTGCTACTCGTCACATTCTTGCCAACAATATTCAACATTGGTTTTCCAAGGATGCTTCTTTCTTTACATCTACTATGCAAGCACTCAATCTCAATCTACTTGGCTCTTCCGATACATCTGCCGGTGTCTCTCATCCGCTTCAAACAGTCTTGAATCAATATCGACAATTGTACTACGAGTCCATTTCTGATTTTCGTCATTACGTCGAAGCCGAACCCGAATCACTCTCTCCCGTTCTCCACCAACTCAGCAAAGGTGGCTTTGGAGATGTCCATCATTCCAAACGATTCCGGCAATTACGTTCCTATCAACTACGCAAAGATCAAGTCATGGTCCAAGTCGCCAAACAACAGACAGAACTGGATCGTCGGACTCAAATGTTGCTGGATGCCCGACAAGAGTTGGAGTCCTTGCAAGTCTTGGTTCGAACATTGGAACGCAAGCATGCGGAAAAACAAACCAAACGACAAAAGGAACAGCAGGCGCTAACCGAGGCGGCACAACCCAGGTCCGATGCGACAAAAGAAGTGTTTGCCAAAATTTTGTCCGATGTGCTGCCGAGTCATGATGCAACAGACAATGGTGATGTTACAGTATCCAGTAAAGAAGACGATGCGAGTGCTTCGGCTCGCATTCCCAAATCGCTTCTCAAACGTATTCAACGCAAGCAAGAAACGGTCCGGGATTTGCAACGAAACGTGGATGCCGTGCAAGAACGCTTGACCAAGGCCCAATCCCAAAAACAGGGTATGCAGGCTCCCATGCCGCCCCAAGAACTCGAACAGGCTACCCAAGCCATTCAACGTGCCCGGGAGGTGCTCTGTCAAGAGTTGGCCAGTCGGATTCAGACACGACATGCCCAACTCATTGAACAATATCAAACACTCGATGCCAAGACAGATCTGACCAAACCCCAAGAGTGGTTTGGATATGCTCGATTGGACCGACGAAAGATTATTTTCCATGGTGGACCGACCAATTCCGGCAAGACATACAATGCACTCTTGCGGCTCAAAGATGCCAAGAAGGGTTTGTATCTGGGCCCCCTTCGACTATTGGCTGCCGAAATTTATGATGACCTGACGGCAGATGGGTTGTATACAGATCTGTTTACTGGACAAGAACGACGAGAGATTGCTTTTTCGACACATGCTTCTGGTACCGTCGAGATGGTCAACTTGAATCAAGAGTACGATGTCGTGGTCATTGATGAGATTCAAATGATTTCGGATATCACACGAGGTGCAGCTTGGACCAAGGCTCTTTTGGGTTTGCGATGCAAGGAAATCCATGTGTGTGGAGGATTGGAAGCCAGGAACGTTGTGGAAAAGTTGGCACGGGCGTGCGGCGACGAGTTTGAGTTGAACGAATACGAACGGTTCAGTCCTTTGGTTGTGGCCCCTCGAAGTCTTTCCAAAGACCCCAGCAAACCAGGTGGTTATCGGTTTGTACAACCTGGTGATTGTGTGGTGGCTTTTAGTCGGAACGATATCTTTGCCATCAAGCGGGAAATCGAAAGTGTGACCAACTACAAGTGCTGCGTGATCTATGGGAAACTTCCTCCACAAACAAGAGCAGACCAAGCACGTCGGTTCAACGACCCCAATTCAGGATACGACATTTTGGTGGCTTCCGATGCAATTGGTATGGGACTGAATCTCAACATTCGCCGCATCATTTTCAATACAGTTTACAAGTACAACGGGGAGCGAGTGGCGAAACTGAGCCATTCGGAAATCAAACAAATTGCGGGGCGTGCCGGGCGACGGAACAGTCCCTTTCCGCATGGAGAAGTGACTTGTCGTGATCCTCGGGATTTGTCGTACATTAAGGAGTGTCTGTCAACCGATATTGTTCCGATTGAAAAGGCTGCTATTCTGCCAACGGCGGAACACATTGAACTTTTCAGTGAAGGGCTTCAAGCATACGGGGGTGACAATGAGGAAATGGACTTGTATAAGATTTTCAAACAATTCAGTGCCATGGCTACTGTCAAGGGAGACTTCTTTTTGGGCCGACAAACAGAAATGCGATTGATTGCCAAGAAGCTCAAGGGGATCCCCATCCAACTGCGGGATGCATACAGTATGTGTTTGAGTCCTACCAGCGAGAATTCTCTACCGCTCTTGCAAAACTTCGCTTGGAAGCTGTGTCGAGGCGAGGTCTTTGGCCTACCCTCCCGTTCTGTTCCCAAACAAGCCAAGAGTTTTGATGATTTGTCATATTTGTGCGGTATCTACGCTGATGCCGATCTCTTTCTTTGGCTCCAATTCAAATTCCCACCCGGCAATGCTGTTGAACATCAAGCAGCACTGGCTCGTAAAGAAAAGACCTTGGAATTCATCAATGAAGCCTTGGCCAATACAGAACATCTTCGACTGGATCATGATTACATTCGCATGGCAGAGCGGAATCGAACGAGATACGAGGCGGAGAATCCATCCAGTGCGATGGATACTACCTTTGTGGATACCAGCAATGGAACCGCCGACGAATACGACAGTGACCACGAGGATGACGACGATGATGAAGACTTTCGATCCATCCTGAAAGCTTAACAGCATAGTTCTGTTTTTTTACTGACTACCACTCTACAAAGATAGCAACAAGCTTGGCCAGTACCTTGCTTACAGTTCTATCCATCCTCTCTCCCATGAGCTAATTGGGGAGTTTGCAGCAAGAGCCAACCCACGAGACCCATCTCGGCTACGAAGACTGGAAACATGAGATAGTCATCCTCATAGTATTCCACACAAAGGTAGAGAAAACTGTTCAGACAGCAGGAGACCCCACCAACGAAGGCAATCCAGCCAAGGAATTCAGGGCTTTGTATAACGGAAGGAGTGTGTTGTGTGAGATTTCGGGTCACCAGCAGTGTAAGACCTAGACGAGTGCATTCCACAGTGATGTGCTTACAATACTCCATGGGCTACAACGACGGCACCCAAAGTAGCCAAGGAAAGACCATAAAACAGCAACGCCAGCAAATATCCATACTTGTGTAGAACAATAAAGAGAATTGCCAGCGATCCACCAGCTGTGTTTTCTCCTGCTCCGCCTATGGCGTCCTCCACCAGGGATGCCACAGGAATGGCAAAATTTGAATCTAACAGAATGGAGGCGGCAAACAGATGCATCAGGTTCCCAACAATAACAACTTGCTGCATGAATCGAAAAGCCGACGATGCAATGGACAAGGTGGGATTGGCGCCAGCCTTGACTACAAGCGAGTGAGAAACTGGATGAACATTATCCACCATTCACATGTGAGCGAAACCCAAGCGCTCATTTCTTCAACGTACCCAAGACGCACCCCAGTAGCACAGCTACCATGATATCTGCACCAGCCATGGCAATATCCAATAACATACTATATCGCAATGCCATGGGTTTCTGAGCTATGTTGTCAACGGTATTCTCAGGTGATGAAAGATCCAAAATCTTGTCTCGAACTCCAAATTCGGCAAACAGGCCAAATGCCATGGTGCTTGCATAGAACACGCCCGCTGCCAAACTCCAGACTCGCAATTGGGTCCTTAACTTTAAGTCTTGAATCTCATAATTGGCTTTGGTTGTTGTTGTAAGGGGTGTTGTCTGGTGGAGGGATTCCATGGTGATTACCTTTTTTGGGGGATGGTTCGTATCACCAGCAGCAAATTTCATGCCAAGCGGATCTTGTGTCACACGTCATCATAAATAACGGTTGTTACGCGAACCCCCAATAATGTTCTGCCCCAGAACTTCCCCCCAACATGGCGTGCAAGGTGCCGTTTGTATGCGTTGGAAGCACGTAGAATTATTACTTGCATGTACGTTGGAGCATTGGGTGGATGGAGTCGGCAACCCCTCAATAAATTCCACCAAACCCTTTTATATATACCCTCCGAATCGCACAGGCTGTTTTTGCCTCACATCAGTTCGTGCGTGCTGTCGCTACTAAAAAAATTATCGACGATCCAAACACAATCCCCAAGAACCCTTACGAACACACCAGCCACCATGGCGGATGAGCAACGCTCTGTAGACGGGTCGATAATAGACGACGATGACACAGAAGTTGTACTAGAAGGGTGGATGCTCAAGCTGAGTCGAGGACGTCAGTGGCAACAACGTTACGTCACCTTACATTCGAACCATGTTCTGTCCTACTCTCATTCACAAGATGGCGGACCTCGTCAACGGTTTTACATCAGTCGAGATACGGGGTGTGAAGTTGGAGAGGTGTATGTGGAGCAACGTCAAAAAGGCAACGAGAGAGAATCTCTCTATTGTGTCACGATATCTTGGCCAGATGATTCCATCTCGGACCCCAGCGGTTCGTATGCACCTCCAAACGTGAGCAAGCTCGCCGAGTCTGCCAACAATCACAACAACCACAATAGCCATCACCCTCGAGAAGAACCTCATCTGGAACGAGCTCGTTCAGTGTCCCCCAAACCACGTGCTCTGTCTCCTGTCCCCCGCATGCCTCGTCGACTGGGGTTGCCCTTCAAGACGCCGCAGCGTTCTGGAAAAAATGCGCGAAGACACTCGGGTGGATGGGATTCACCTCCCTCCGAACGGCGCATGAGTGGTATCGAACGACAATTAAGTGGATCGTATAGTTTGGGAAAGGGTTTGGATGCTGACGAAGCCAGTATCAATTCTGTTGGAACACCGCAAAGTCGATCCATCTTTCGAGGTCGCAAGTCACTCATATCCAAACGAGCCCTTCATGATGAACTCCGACAAAGTCTTCCCAACATTCATTTAGAATTCTCCAAGGCCATGAAGCAGATGCAGTCCAGAGGGAGTCCCGCTGTTCCGACCGTCGTCAACGCGAAATTCACGTCGGATGATCATCTCTCGGATGGGGAAGTCAGCCCCGATTTGGAATATCATCATAGCAGTGCCCATCCAACCTTGAGTAGCACGCAAGAAGAAACGGAACAAGAAATGCTACATGCCATGTATGTCACTTCCCAACGAAAGGAAAAGAAAGCCACGAGACGGCGAATGGTGGAGGGGACTAAAATTGCTGTAGCCGCAACGGCAATTGCCGGAGTGGGTGTCTTGACCGCTGGGGTAGGTCTGGGTGCTGGACTTGTCGCTTTGGGTGCCACAGCTGCTGCCGGTGGAACCGCTGGTGCGGCTGAGGCAGGTTTTATTCGAAAGTGGCAGAAGAGTGGCAAGTTGACGATTGCAACGTCAAGTTACGAAGGGGCGAAGTTGTGGAAGGCAACTTTGGAGGCGTGCTTGGAGTTTGGATCGCTCAAGGATAGTACATGGGGACAAATGTTTGTGGCAGATGGCAGAAAAACGTCTAGTGTATTGATGCTCCATGATGTTGATATCAAGCCAGCAGCCTGTAAATCCCGAGAGAATACCAAGGTTGCAGAGGCCAAGAAATTGGAGACCCCCAATGGTCAAACAGCCTTGTTTCTCAGGGACGAAAAGCTCCAAGGACTATCTGCTACCTGGCGTCCGTTACAGGGAGGTTGGACCTCCTTTTTGGGTCTTGGATCTCAGAGTTTGCGAATTTTCCGTGTCGCGACCATGTTGGAGAAGCATGCCGTGGGTGGGTCCATGTCACCACTGAAAACACAAACCATGTTGAGGGCGTCGCCTCTTGATGCGTTTCTGTGCCTCATGTCAAATGCCAGGCTGTTAGATCCTGCACCCACATTAAACACCTTGACTCCCAACTCGGGGCAGACAGCGTCCTTCCGACTCTTGGAGCACGTTGACGACCAAACGGATATTATTCATCTCATCTTTCGGCCGCTTTATCTGTTTCCATCGTGGACTGAACCGCGCGACTTTGTACTCTTCCGCTATTGGAGATTTGAACCCGATGGGTCCTACATCATCTGTTATGAGTCTGTGAAGCATCCCGATTGTCCACCGATTCCTGGATTTGTGCGTGGTGTGATGCATCAAGTTTACACTATTGCTCCTGCGAAATCAACACGCCGGAAGAAGCTACCACCTGGGCTCGGGGTTGTCGAATCTCTCCTGACAGCAGAGGTTCAGGTTGATCCAAAGGGTTGGGTACCAACCCAACCCCTCCCCTTTTTGTCCAACCAGAACTACGCAGACGCATTCGCAGTGAATGCCCTTTTACAGGTATTGGACATTCGCGATGCCATTTCCAAGGATTTGTTTTTGGATGCATCGCCAGATATCCAACAAAATCCACAAGCTACGAATAGGTTCCGTGATGGGTTCTTTGTGGCAACACGAGAACAAGCCAGGGCAAATGATGCCGTGAACTACGACTTGAGGTTTGCTAATGCTGAACGCTTTGGTTCCACAAAGTATGAAACCATTTCTCGTCTAGCGAGTTCTCCATCCCCTCTCAAGAGGGAAAAGTGGGCCGAACCAGACGCAAACTCGTTCTTGGTACGAGGCCCGACCTACAAATCGGATCGCGTCAAGATCAATGCTGGCGCCAGTATTGGCCGCCTCATCGCTGTCGACGTTGTGTTGGTTGACAAGCCTATTCTAAGTGGCATGTCTGTACACCCCAAGGAACGTATCCAAGTTGCCCTGCAGCGTGAGAAGAAACTAAAGGAATTGGGCAAAAAATGTGACATGCCGCCTTTCATCTTTGTGATTAACATCATTTTGCCTGGTCCTCCTTTTTACCATGGCGTGTTTTACTATGCCGTTGACGATTACAGTACAATCGATGGCACCAATGGCACCCCGACTTCCAAGCTCTGCAATAAGTTTTTGTTTGGAGACAGCGATGCCTTCCGAGACAAAACGTTCAAGCTAATTCCTCAGATCGTGGAAGGTAATTTCATGGTCCGCAAGGCAGTTGGTAGTACCCCAGCTATTATGGGAACGAAACTGCAGCAGAGGTATATTCGTCACAGCCGCTACATGGAAATCGTGCTCAATTGTGGATCTTCAGCTGTGGCGACAGGTGTGATCCGATTAAGTTTGGGATACGCCAAAACGCTCGTCATCGACATGGGTTTTCTTTTGGAGGCCGATGAGAGCGACTTTTTACCGGAACGAATATTTGGTTGTGTTCGAATGAAATATCCAGAATTTGGACCACACCTTCGAAAAGTGGAACCACCAGAAGAAGTATATGTGTCCCTGTAGGGACAATTGATAGAATTACAAGTACAGGAATTTGTAGCCGTAGGGAATAGTCGTTGTATGTATCAAAAGGCTTCGTGACATGCAACAAAACAGAGTCTAGTATCGATACTTCGTAGAATAATCCTTGGGAGATATAACCAAACCTCTTCCCTTTCTGGCCCCTCGATATACCATCTCAATAATGTCAATAAACTCCTGCTTGTCTGTCAAAGCCCAATTGATTTTGTTGTTGTTTCCAGTCCCCAAATCCACCATAATATGCTTGTTACGATAAAAGAACATGGTGGTACAGTCATCATATAGCTCATACATGGAAGTGAAATCTTGGACTTCATCAATATCAACGAGGTAAATGACAGCAAAGTTCTTGACCTTGTCGGCAATGTTCATCAGAATTTCATCTTGTAGCATGCAGGTAGGATCCTTATCTCTACCAAAGCGAATCACAACAACTCGGTCTTCTTCTGTAACAATCGCCTGGTCGACTTCCCAACCATTGTATAAGTGCGGTAGCAAGTATGCCATTGTAGGAACACTTCGCGATAGCTTTCGACAAAGGAAATGCGGATGGATGGCTGTGGTCCACGCCCGTGACCCACACACGTTCCAGGACACGTTGTCATCAGCGTGGCATTGTGGTAACTCTCACATGGGGTACCCGGATCATTTTCCCTGTAGATTTCTACAGGGGGCGAGTACAAACATGTTTCAGGCAGAGTTTCAGGAAGGCATTGGCGACACTACCGGTAGTTTTGGTGTACTAGTAAACAATTGCCATTTTGTGCACTCCAAATAGAATACCTAGTTGCAAACCCCACACAAGACAGTTTCTTCTACATAATTGGTACTAGGTGGTTCAAAACCTTAGCAGCAACAACGTTAGCTGTTTTAGTCCAAGGTGAAACCTCGAAACGCCCGAAACGCACCTAGTAGCAACTATTACTGCCATATGCAATTGTTTTGTAAATGCCTTGATTGGAAACGTATACGACAACCATACGAGAACTAATCAAATTGGGAGATCTAAAGTTTATCATCATTGTAATACTATTACATATTCATTGTTGTGGTCTTGTGTTCACAGGTGTTGACATTCGAGAGTGACCGCGTCTGACAGTGTTTGTGGTAACTCAAATATGGAACACCCGGATCCTCTCTCGTATTTTCAACGTACGTGCTACGTAAAATTTTTCGGGGTTTCGTGGACTCGATGGACTGCAGGACCCTTTGCCCTCGCTCCCCTAAAACGAGTCGTTGTTGGTCAATAGAGACATATAAAAACACAAATTAAATTATAAAGTCCACCAACGTGTGGCTATAGCGTCATCAACAGAAGATTTGTAGTCCACACGCCCAAAAATGGGTGGAGGTTCCTCTGGTGCGCTCCTCGTCGACAAATATAGTTTATTAACGCTTGTAACTCATTCAGTGGTTCATGATTGACTGCTTGAAAATTGGTCTCGGTCGTGCGGTTCCTTCAGTTTGTCCATGAAACCTAGACCTCTAGGAATAACCGAGTATTTGTTCCATTCGGCATGAGATCCAAAGAAGTGAGCCTTAATCTGATCCATGTGACAAGTCTCCGCAATACCCTTCATCTGGTAGATTTCTCGACAGAAGTTTAGAAGAGCTGGAGTCAACATCACAAGGCGGGTATTGGCGCGGAAGTAGAAAGCATACACTTCGTCGAATCGCAACAAGGTCACGAAGAGGCGAATGTCGGCATCAGTAAGAATATCACCAGTCAAGTATCTCTGGTTCTGCAGAAGTTCATCGGCCATGTCGAAAGCGGCCGTCAACTCGTCGATTGCATGGTCATATGCTTTCTGGGTCTTCGCAAATCCACATCGATAAACACCATGAATCATCATGGGGTACAGCCATTGACTGACTTCGTTCAACTTATCCATACCCTCGTCGTCATCCTCGGTATACAAATCGAGATCAGGCTCACTGGAGAACTCGTCGAAGCATGAGTTTAACATGTACGAAATGTCGGATGACTCGTTATTCACAATAGTGTTCAATTTCTTGTCCCACAAAAGAGGAATAGTGTACTTTCCAGAGGTATCTTCTGCAAATTCATAAAGTTCCCGCACACTATATGCATCCAAGACAGGATCAGGTTCATTTCCAGGGTATGCAGCTGGGAAAGGACCTCCTCGTCCTGTTGTGTTCTGGAAAGGCTGACCATTTGGATCACCGAATACCCATCCACGATGCTTGTCGCCTGGACTATCCAAGTTTGTATGACGCCAAGTTGGGTGAACAATGGTAACGGAAACAACATCCTCCAAACCTTTCAATGTTCGTACAATAAGAGCGCGGTGCGACCCTGGGCAGGCATAGGAGGCATACAAATGGTATCTTCCAGCCTCTGGAGGGAATTTGGCTCCCGGCTCTGTAAACAAGCAACGGTTTCGTGAGGGAAACAATGTCAGCAGGCTCAACAACTACCATGAACTATTGATGTAGAGCACATACCGGAGCTAATGAAGTCTCGCCAAATAGTTTCAGGAACGGGGGCTGGGTTCAGTTCAACTGGCTCTACTTGAGAGGAAGCGTCAGTGATTCCGCTTTCCATACTGTAACGGGGTTTGGAAGACTTGACAGCTTCTCTCAAGCGGCCGTCAAGATTCACTGGCATCTGGTAGGATGGGGTGCCAGAGACTCCATCCATGTTCGAAGCACCAGTTCTACCAAAACCTCCATCAAGGCTCAATGTACCAGTTTCACCAAAGGCATCACGCAATCGACTCTCAGAGTGAGTAGTATCAATCATCTCAGGATCCTCACGAAGTTCGCGGAGGTCAAATGACCTTGCACGCGTGTGCTGATGGGATCCGGGCTCGCGCCGTTCAGAATGTCGACCCTCGTACTCTCCAAACAATGCACGTCCACTGTCATAGGCGCTTCGGTCGTCTATCTTGCCATAACGAGTGCCGTCATAATGTTGTCTTTCGTCCAAGAAGGCCGTTCGGTCTGGACCCAATCGGTTTCCGCGTTGAGACCGGTCACCTGGAGTGGCGTCGTAGGATTCTCCCCAGTTGTGCTCCAACCTAGGCATGGTTGACTGCCTCCTTTTTTCTGCGGTAGCTGGATCGGAAAGAGCATCAGAAAAAGCACCAAAGGAAGACCGACCAGTGCGTCCATGCCGAGGAGACATGGCAAATCCCATATCATCCGCAAAGTAAGGACCGCGATATCCTCGCAACAAACTCTCCGCCTCGCGACGACGCATCTTTAATTCCTTTTCACGTTTGCTTTGCATCATATACCATGCATCAATTCCGTCAGCAGTCAAATGCGAAGGTGGTGCCATATGAGAATCTACCGACTCTCTCCTTCCTTTGTCTCTCATGGCTGCCAAGAACATCTTGGCCTGCTCTGGAGTGGTCAATGGGGAAGACATCACTACAAGGAAAACATGTGAGTATCGTTGTTGATATCTCCTATACAAGAAATCTCCATCAAAAAGACTTACATTCATTGAGCTTCAACTTTCGACTCTTGGCGACTCCCTTGGATCTCAGCTCATCCAACTCTCTGGCTCGTTGGGATTTGATAACCCTTTCCTTTTCCTCCGTGACATTCATGGTGACTGTGTGTGGTGTGAGTGAATGAGGTGCAAGAGACTGCTATGTTGAATACGGACTCTCTCTCGCTACTTCTCTCGCAGATTTTGATTGAGAGAACGTTCTGCTTGGGTGCCTGGGTAGCTTCTTGTCCGTCGACTTGGCAATGGTCTCTTTGTGTTGTCGTTCGGCGAGAAGGTAACGTACACTCGTACGCCCCGCTCGGCAGCCAACATTTACGTAGTTGGTTCGTGTGGGGGATGTCGCAGGGGAGGTTGACATGCTTGTGCCCTTCCTGGGATTATTATCCGGGTCTTTTTGGAACAGATGAGATGCTTGTTGCTGTCCAACTGACCCGGAAAGAAAACAGCATGATGAATCCTTGCAATACCCCTAAAGTTGGATGCGAACTAGACCATTGGTCTAATACCCCTCGAATCTAAACTCCATTCTTGGCTACCATTCTACCGGTAGGTTGATTAGATTGGGTTTGGTCTCGCTGGATATACCGTTTGGTTGACTCACTTGACTCAAGACATTTAACGGAGAGGAGCGATGACAGGGGAAGTGGTTGGAAAGCTTGCTCCATCATTGCATGTGATGCACAAAAACTTCACATCGGGTGCTGCTGTAGTTGCAAGGAGTACTATCTGCTATCTCATCAAGTCTCAAGGCGACCATGTCGTCATATAACCATGAGTTCCCACAACTAGCAGCTTCTAATCCTAGCGGTAGGCAAAGTTATGCTACTCAAGTAGCTGAACTTGCCAATCCCATCCCCCAGTCCCTCATTTTAGGCCAAGTGTTAATGTTGCTCGAGCCACTCGAAGATACTCAATCCGATGTTTTCTTAATGACCAGATCATACCTTCAGAATTGGTTGATTTGGGCATTCCATGAGAGAGTCCTCAAAACGGAGAAGAATCGTTTGACAGAGGGACTACGACTGGCGGCCAGCCGACATGGCCTGACTCCACCCCAACCCAACATGTATCACACGGACCCTGGTCCCATTGATGCCAGCATTTTGTCCGTAGAAGGACATCCACTGTTGCTCAGACCCAATGTCATTGTCAAAGATGAATTTTCAGACGCCAAAAGGAGAGTGCCGGAAGCATTGCAACGTGTCAAAAGTTATCCTGATGAGAGCGAAAGGAAGTTGGAACCCATTCAAGATGCTGCAGATATGGATAGTTTAGATATGGATGGGGAGCATTGGTTGTGCTGTGCAGTCCCTTTGCAGTTCTATGAGGTACGAAACAGACATCCTTGGACGTCATTGTTTTGAGTCGCTAGATTGCTCACCACCGCCCATCTTGTTTGCAGTCCCTTCGCGAACACCTTGGAGTTGTATGTAGTGACGGCCTTGAGGTTTCGTGCCAACCATATTTGCGAGACTCTCCTGCTTTGTTGCACCATCACCTTCACACAGTAGCCAATGCGAAGATTGCCCCAGACCACAGTCATCCTCCTGGTTCCAATGGAAAGCTACCGATCATGCCCATTGAATTTCGGAGACGTATCCTGTTCAAACCCGCTCCCATAATGGAACCCAATCTAAAGCTGGCTGCTGCTACAAGTCCAATGTCCAAGCTCATGGCAGATGAACAACAGAGGAATGGTCCTCGATTTATTCCGACCGTAGAGGTCTACCCAATGAAACTGAATTTCAAAGTCGTCGACCACAATCGCGGAGTTTCTGATTCCAAAGAGTTGGGATTTGTGTTAGCGTCTCGGCGGGATCAAACCTACCAGATCTTGCAGAGTCTTTTGAAAGTGGCAGCTCCACAGACATCTTCCGGATGTCGTCGTCTGTGGTGCAAGCGAGACTCCCCTGGTACACAAAACCCTGGAGATGGCTATGAGTTGATTGACCTCGCGGGGTTGGACGGAAAGCTTCTTCCGAAGGATGCGGAGACTGGACCCTCTACTCCTGATCTTACGTTGGACGATTGGTGCAAGTCGTTTGGGGACTCTGACATCCGCAAAGAGCTTGATTTGCTTGTGGAGATTCGTCGTTCCAATGATGACTGGCCCAGACAGTCCATGGAATTTGAAAATCGTGTACAAGTGGGAGACTTTTGTGATGCACAGGACACTGCAGGAAAGTGGTTTGAAGCTTTGGTTAAAGAAGTCAACCAAGATACGATTGTCGTTCACTACCTTGGATGGACTTCTCGATGGGATGCTACCATTCGAAGGCGCGGCGATAGTCCCGTCGGTGAACAAGCTGCTGTACGTACCGTCAAAAATATATGCTTTCTTTTGTATGTTGGTTATCTCACATGTCTCCATCCAACAGAGAATACGCCAACCGGTACCTCTGTGGACCCATTGTCGTCGTTGGCGTGTTGGCTTGACCGAAGGACAAAGAGTGGAAGTACGCGACACCCTGTCTTTGTCCACCAGACCCAGATGGTACATGGGAATTGTTCGGAGGGTTGGAACTCCAGATGGGAAGCCTGTGGCAATTTCCGGAGGTGCCGAATTGGAATTGTTCGAAAGCATCAACATACCCACTGTCGATGGCGAAGAACCCGTGAAAGAGCCATTGCTACTATTGCGGATGTTGCAACAAATCATGGTGGAAGTGGAAGATGAAAAGCCCGAGGATCCATCAATGAATGTTGCATCGATCCCTTCCATAGCTGACAATGTATCCATGGACACAGTGGAAGCCATTGTTGCAGAGCCTCCATTCCTCCGTTGGGTGAATCTTTATGGCGAGGAAATTTGTCAACCGGGCACACATTTGCGGGTCACAACCGATACCGATCCTGTTCCTGTTACTTTGCAATACGAGTTTGAACCCCACCGCAAGCCTGTGGAGATTATGAAACCATTCAATAGCTTTTATGGACAAGGTTTCATGAAGGAGTCTCTTGTGGGTACTCCACCTGCTCCTGGGGCCGTGGGTATGCACAATCTTGGAAACTCGTGTTTCTTGAATTCCATCATTCAATGCTTGAATCATATTGAGCCCTTGACGCAATATTTCCTCACCGGAAACTACAGCAAGGATATGAACAGACAAAATCCTTTGGGAAGTGGAGGAAAGGTTGCGAACGCCTACGCATCTTTACTCCAAAAGGTTTGGAGTGGGAAGTACTCGGCCTTGGCCCCACGTCTGCTAAAACAAACTGTCGCCAGCTTTGCTCCACAGTTCAACAACTCGTACCAGCATGATTCTCAGGAGTTTTGCCAGTTCTTGATGGATGGGCTCCACGAAGACTGCAATCGTGTTCAAGAAAAACCTTATGTGGAAGAGTTGGAAGGGTTTGGAATGGAAGATTCCAAGGCAGCAATTGAGACTTGGAGGAAACACTTGCTTCGCCATGACAGTGTCATTGTGGATCATTTCCAAGGCATGCATCGAAGTCATCTAACATGTCCAAGTTGCTCTAGAGAAAGTATCAAGTTTGATGTCTACTCGACCATCTCTGTCCCCATTGTGTCTGACAAGAACTCTGCCGACATTAAGTTGGAAGACTGTATTGAGAAATTCTTGGAAGGAGAACAGTTGGATGACTTGAATGCTTGGTATTGCCCCAACTGCAAGAAGCACGTATGTGCATTGAAGATGATCGCCTTGTGGTCCGTTCCCGACATTTTGGTCTTCCATCTGAAGCGGTTCCAGTTTGATCACTGTGAGGTTCGGAATACAGTGGTTCGATCCAAGATTACTGACACAGTGAAGTTTCCGATTGATTATTTGGATATGCGACGCCATGTACTTGGCCCTGTGGACGAGGATGCTCCACCTATTTACAAGTTGTTTGGAGTCAGTGAACACCAGGGCCCCACAGCAAATAGTGGACACTACACAGCGACTGTCCGCAACTCCAAAGACGGACGTTGGCACCGGTACAACGATGCGAATGTGGGCAATTCCACAGGTGATGCTGCCGTGACGCCAGGCGCCTACTTGCTCTTTTACCAACGACAGCGCGGCAAGGCTCGATGGGCCGGTATGGAAAAGGTGATGCAAGAGCGGGGAATTGACCCATATGGAGGACTCGAGGTGGATCAAGATGGCTTTGTGTCCATCAAAAAGAAGAAGAAAAAGCCATAAACTTGGTTCCTATTGCTTGACTATTGCTACAATGCTGTTACGCGAATGCACTCCATGCACAGGCCCTAACACAGACCGCAGGCTGGAATGAAATGCAGTGACATGACAAGCCCCATAATTTCACAACCCGAAATACAGGGTGCGAGGAATCCCCATACCGGCCAAATGGCTCGAAGAAAGAGTAGGTAGCTAAGGAGTCCGACCAGTGCCATGGTCGGCAGAACTCGTGGACAGTAAATAGACCAGGCTGATGAATCCACCAATCCCTTGACTTTAGGTAGGTAGACTGTAAGATAAAGTAAGTGTCCAAGTACCACCAAGAAGCCAAGCCCCGAGACTTGCAGCATGCTGCGATTGACCTCTGGACTGCTCCATACTTTGTGAATGAAGGAAGTAGCAAGATTGACAATGGACGCTAGAACTACCCAAGCCACTGATAGGGGGTGAACAAAAACAGAAACGACAAGAGTTGAGTCAACAAGGAGGAATGAATCCACCTATCGGTAGTAGAGTGGATTTCCAATCTGGGTAAATGCAACAATAACACGTACAAGCAACACATTTGTCTTGCAGCCGATCCCCTCGAGAGCGAATGGCATCAGTAGCTCCTGCCACCCCTCCAGTGTTGACAGATCCGTCTTGTGATGGTACTCGAGCGTATTGAGGCATGATGATTGTTCTGTTGCCTCAGTTGGTACGTAGCAGCTTCCAGTAGTGATGAAGATAACAACAAGTCTCAAGATCCGGGGTGGTGGCTGTCCAAGTCGAGTCTAACGAGTCGACTCGTGACGGAAGCCAACGGACAGGTGATGACTTGTTTCTTTGGTACAACCTGACACAATCCAAAGAACTCCCTGAAGAGTAGACCATTGTGATCAGTATGCAACTCAAGTCTCCCTTCTCACTTTCCTTACTTTTCTTGTCTACCTTGTTGTGCACTTCAGTGCATGCCAAAGTATGCGATACGGATCAACTGCTTCAAGATCATCCCATTTTATGTCACATGCTGGACCGCCATGCGGAACATCCCACAGAACTGGCCCAGGAGATTAATCAATGGTCCAAGCAACGTGGGTTGTTGGTAGGAGATTCCTTAGATCCTTGCATGTTGGCATCGAAGTCTTCGGTTGTTCCGAAGCATCTAGTTTCTGAACAACTTCCTGTCGTCTTTGCGCATGGCATGGGAGACTCCTGTTTCAATGGAGGTATGCAACGGATCGTCAATCATACCTCTCAACTCTTGGGCGGTGTCTATGTAACATGTATCCCAACTGGCGATACTCAATCTGAAGATACCAACAATGGCTATTTCCTCAATATGGATGCATCCGTCGATGTATTGGCTGCCAAGATTCGTCAAGATCCTGCCTTGCAACACGGCTTTCATGCGATTGGTTTCAGTCAAGGCAACAATTTGGTGCGAGGTTATATCGGGCGCTACAACGATCCGCCTGTACAAACCTTTTTGTCAGTAAACGGTGTAAATGCAGGAGAAGGAGCCGTTCCGTATTGTCAACCGAAACAGCAACAAGTGGCATCCTTGCGATCCCAAACGTCGTCCCAAGCCCTGTCGTGGAGCATGTGTGACATGCTCATGGAACAAGCTAGTCACAAAGCCTATACCGAATGGGCACAAGAGAAACTTTTCCAAGCCAACTATTGGAGAGATCCTAGACCTGTTGAAAAGGAAAAGTATGAAGAGTTCAGTCAATTGGCTCGCTGGAACAATGAAGGACATTTCAATCAAACGTACAAGGATAACTTTGGCAAGACGAACCATTTTGTATGGATTCTTGCTACGGACGATGAAATGGTATGGCCCAAGGAGGGGGAACAGTGGGGAGCTCCTGATCCCAGCGACCCTTTTCATACTATTAAGCCCATGAATGAGACGGAGTGGTACGTCAAGGATTTGTTTGGTCTCAAGACAGCTCATGAAGCGGGCAAGTTTTCGTTTGAGAGTTTCGAGGGCGGTCATTTGGCATTTGAAATGGAAGACTTTGATCGATGGGTGGCTACCTATTTGGCTGTTTCTGACAAAGATGTTACTGCTACGACAAGAACCATGAGGCAATAGACTGCTTGAGGCTAGTTATGTCATTCTACTATCGTTTTACTTTCTTTGTAGTCTTGGCTTTGCCACCACCTCGTCGACCCTTTCGCTTCAATTTATCTTGAAGCTTTTTCAATTCGGCAGTCTCATCCTCTCCATCCGAATCTTCCTCTTCCACTCCGTCCTCATCAATCGCATCCAAATCGAGAGGATCCTTTTCACGCTTTCCCGACGCCTTCTTTGTCTTGGTACCGGTAGCATATTCTTCATGCACCAATGCTTGGCTTCTGTGACTGGATTGATTGTACAAACGGGTAAAGGCAGCCTTTTGTTTGCTATCCAAATCGGCAAAGCTGGGACCACTACTCTTTCCTACTTGGAACTCGTCCAGTTTTTCAACCACATCTTCGCGGCTCAATCCATATTCGTCCATGAGCTGGATGATTTCTTCAGCCTTATCGGATTGACGGAACAACGTCAAGAAGCGGTCTCTCAAAAAGGGAAGATAGGATTCTCGGACTTGTTGACTGTCGGTTCCCACACTGTAGTTCATGTGATGATGCAGTTCACTGAGCATGCGCTTCTTTTTTCCTCGGGTCGAATTCTTCCCCATCCACACTGTGAACTCGGGATATCCAGGGAGACTTCCGCCGTTGGGCCCACCTGTATGGTAACCAGTCTTGACGGTCATCATGGCACAAGTAGGAAGCAAACTCCAGTTTTGGTCTCCGCCGCGGATTCCCTGTTCCACCATGGCATAGTCAGACATGCTTTCGGCAGCTTCATACATACGATCCAAGAACTTCTGTTCGGCTTGAGGATTGTCGGCACGTTTGACAATCGAATACTGTCCCTGCAGAATCTTGGGATAGTTTTGTTGCACCAAGAGACCTGTAAAACTGTAGTCCACAAAGAAAGCGTCGGATCGTCGAAAGAGAGAATCCAATTCCGTTTTGGCATCTGCCCCAGCCAACCCACGCCGACCTTCCATGATGGTTTTGGCCGCATCAAACAAGCTCACACGAAGAATTTCATCCTTTTGAATCGACTTTTCTCGATCCTTCAAGTCCTTGTAGGTCAAGGAAGAATCAGCCTTTTGAGCCCACATTTGCAAGCAATTCAATACTTGACGAACATCATTTCCACAGGACTCGGCAATGGCTTCGGCTGCGTTGCGCTCCACTTCCAACCCTTGTTCTTGGGCAATGCGAATAGCACGATTGGCCAAAACGTTCTTGGTGGGTCGTCGGAAACGCAAATCCATGCAATAGGGCAACAAGGATTTGATCTTTTGCGATTGACGATCGTTACAAATACAAATAATGGGTACTTTGGAGTGCTTGATCATTTGAATCAGTTCGGCCATGCCACTGCGGTCCCCCGCTCCCATCCCATCAACTTCATCCATGACAACACACCGTAGTGATGGTTTGCTGGTCGTTGCCTTTGGTTTGGAGGCAAGTGCAAATCCCAATGTTTGGGATCCAGTCAAGTCTCCTAGTTGCTGTTGTAATGCCTTTTTGGAGCGTGCATCAGACGCGTTGAATTCACGCAAATCCCGACCAGATTCTTGGACAACCAACGTTGCCGTCGTGGTTTCTAAAAGAAGGCAAAACCAGGGTAAGTAAGCCAGTCATTGACAAACAACATGCACAACTCTATCTCCTCCAGCAATGTCATCCTCACGTACTTCCAATTCCGGGAGGTCCCGACAAGAGTGCCGCCTTCCATGGCCCACGTGGATTGGAAAAGGCCTTGTTGTAGGATTTGGGATTGTTAAAGGTTCGTTCCCAAGAATTCAACCAAACACGCAACTTTTGAATATTCTCTTGATTGCCCAGAATATCGCGGGTGTGTTGAGGTGCAAATCGATCGACCCACAAATCGTTGCCAGACGTTTTGGACGAGGAGGTAGGTTTCGCAGCAGCGGACGACGACACAGGAGCGGCTGCAGCCGACTGTTTCGCTGCATAGGGGTTGGCAGCCGGGGCTTTCTTGGTATATGGATTGGCCTTTTTGGCATATGGATTCGGCTTGGGTTTGGTCTCGACAGCAGCAGCTGGTGCCGGTTTGGAAACAGGTGGCGCTTCCACTTTGGGTGGTGGCTGACTGACTGGTTCCTTTCCCAAGGAACGCTGATGGTGCGAGTAACACAGGCCATACAATTGTTTGGTTCCTCGAACCAATATTACCTTTTTCTCTTGTGCAAGCTGATACTTCTTTCCTTGATCGACAGGACGCCCATCTTCCAAAATGGATCCCAGCACCAGATAGGTTGTCTTGGAGGAGACGGTGGTGGTGACGCGGCCTCCCAGAGTTTTGACATAATCAATGGCATCCTCACGGGCTAGATCATCTAGGACACCCGTAAACACAAACGTCAATCCTTGCAAACATTCGGGGACTTGAATGTCATCTACCGAGAAAGAATCTCTCTCGATGGGTTTCATTGGAGTGACCGGTGGAGTCTTGGTAGTGGCCTTGGAGGGAGTCCTAGAGGGTGTTTTTGCAGGAGACGGAGTTGACGATGCAGTAACACGGGTGGGCGTTGGAGTACTGGAAGCAACCGTTTCCGTCTTGGCACGCTTGGGCGTTCGTTGGGACGATGTGTTGGATGTGTCATTTTTTGCTGGACTCCTGGAAGTAGTAGTGGACGGTGCTGCGGTAGGTTTGCGTTTGTTGGGAGAAGGCTTGGGAGCAGCAGGCTTTTTCTGATCACCCGATCCACCTCCTTGTGGTTTGAAAAAGTTGCGAATATCCATAGTGACCAGTCAACCTAGGGCAGTCGTCCTAACGTTGAGGACGAGCACCACGCAATGATTGCTGTTGGGATTTTCTGCAGCACACGAAATCTCCATCCACTACTACGTACGTGACTTCAGTACTGAAGCTACGTAGGTAGGCACAACACTGCGCCATAATTTGGCGCCATTTTTTCTCGCAAGAAGGAAGCCACACCAACACCTCCTCCTCTTCCATGGCGTCCAAAAAGCATGGCGCCCCCGCGAAGGATTCTTCCACACCAGCTCTTCAAACCAACCTCTTTGCCTTCTTTTCTTCCAGTATACCCGTTCCACCCAAGAAACGCAAACCAAATCCAGAAGATCCATCGATAGGAAGCAAAGGCAAACCTGCCACCGACGACAGCATGAAATCATCTCCCACCATCAGTCTGACACCCCAACCCGTTCCTCCTCCCCGTCATGCCGTTTGGCAATCCCTCCATGATCACCATGTCATTATTCGTCGCCCCACCAATGATCCAGCTCGAACCAAAGTGGCTGCTATTGATTTAGATGGTACCATTCTTTTGTGGACGACACCATCCTGGCCCACCTCGTGTCAACATTACCGCCTATGGAGTTCGCAAGTCTTTTCCAAATTGCAAACCTTGTATGATGAGGGGCATAAATTGCTGATTGTTTCCAACCAAGGAGCTGTTCGAACCGCACATCAAGGCAAGAAGGCACAATTGTTTCGGACCGTCGTCGATTGGATCGCCCATCATGTGGATCGACCCCTGTATGCTGTTTGTTCGACTCATTCACTCAAGGCATCGCCGACACGATCCTATCACAAACCGTCGGCGAAAATGTGGCAAGTGGCCATCCAGTCTTTGAATCAAGGTCTGGCTTTTGATTTGGCGACTAGTTTTTATGTGGGAGACTCGGAGGATTTGCAAGATGCACAGGGTGGAGTGGATCGACGGTTTGCCCAAGCCGTGTCGGACGAAGCAGCTGCCGCCCAAGGAAAAACCGATACTACATCCACTGCTACTACTACTGCTGTTGCTGTGACTAAGGCCAGTGGTTCAGATGCTACAACTACATCCAACATGGGATCGGGAAAATCCAACCAGCTCCGATTTTGGACCCCCGAGGAGTTTTGGGGTCCCAGTGATTCTCCCCAGGCCCATCAACGGTTGGAGTCAGGGAAGCTCTTGTCTCCACCGCCCAATCATGCTTTGTATACTCGTTTGGCTTTGTTGGGAGGCTACGAGTTGGAAACTACCACTACTTCTACCAGCGACGCTAGTCGAACTCCGATTCTCCTGCTCTTGGCTGGGGTTCAAGGAAGCGGCAAATCTACCTTTGCCCAAACGCTTCTAGACGAGAATATGGCGCTTCTGGGGGACTCTGCTGCTCCGTCCTGGGTACTCTTGAGTCAAGATACGATTCAAAATGGCAAGCCTGGCCGCCGAGAGGATGTAGAACGTCGGGCCAAGGCTGAGCTGAAACTTGGAAGGTCCGTTGTTGTTGATCGCATGCATCTAGATACACTCCAACGTTCCTTTTTTGTACAATTGGGTATTTCTCAGGAGGTCCCTGTTCATATTGTGGCTTTAACACCTCCTGCAGAAGTCATTCGGAAGCGTGTGCGGCATCGAACGGATCATCCGGGTGGAGTGCAGGGCGATCGGGGAGAAACTCTGGCTCTACAATCCATCCAGCGATGGAAAGCCCCTGAGTATTCTGAAAACTTTGATTTAATTACACACGTTTCCAAACCTCATGTCGCTCAGCAGTTGGCACGATTGTATGCCTCCTTTGGTACCACCGCAACCAATGGATTTGGTTCCAATGTCAGCCAATATCTCAAGGGCCATGAGAATGTTTGGGCTTGGCGAATTTCTGACGATCTGGTGCTCCCACCCATTCTGTTGGGTACCATGAAATTGGGCAAGAAAGTTGCCAAAGAAACGGTAGAGTTGGCTCTTTCTGTGGGATTTCCTGGTGTTGATACAGCCATGTCCTATCAGAACTTGGATTTGGTGGGTAGTGGGTTGCTTCCCTCCTCGTTTGTGATTGCCAAGATCCCCATGGGAGCTACCGAACCACAACAAGTGCGCGAGGAGTTGACTAGGTGCCTTCAGGCACTGAAGCGCGATTCGGTCGATCTGCTGCTGCTCCATTGGCCACATGCGGTTCTGCAAGCCGGTAGACTTGGGGATGTTTGGAAGGAAATGGAAGCCTGCTATAAAGAAGGCCTTTGTCGAGGGCTAGGTGTCTGCAATTTTAACATTCCTGCCTTGGCCGAGCTGCTGACTCTGTGTACTGTTGCACCAAGCGTTAATCAAGTTGAACGGCACCCATTGCTCCCGCAGCTTCCACTTGTGAACTTTTGTTGGCAACATGGGATCCGGTTGCTGGCACACACACCACTAGGGCAAGGACATGATGAGTTGCTGGGACACGAAAAGGTTAGAAATGTTGCGAAAGAAACTTCCATGACTCCTGCCCAGGTAGTTTTACAATGGAATCTACAACAAGGGGTTGCGGTCATCCCGAAATGCAGGGGCAAGGACCACATGTCTCAGATTCTCTCCTGCAAGCCACTTTCATCGCATCACATGAGAGAACTAAATGGAATCCACAAGGAAGGGACAAAACGGTTTTTGTCGCCACCGTGGATGTTTGGGAATGCCTCATATTGTTGGGCCAGTAGACGGTGATTCTAGGCATGAAATCGAATTCACAAACTCACGATGCCCATATTGGTCATGTATGCAACAAATCAAATCCTTTGGAAGCCTTTCACCTTCATCTGGCCATACCAAATACTACCATTTCCAATCAATTTCCTTCCGTGTCATTTGACCATTACTCCTCCATATTAAAAGGAGATGTTCCCGAACCAGCACAGGCCAAACGAAGAAGTGTCAAACTTGATGCATTGTCGGGGAAGCAAATGGGCGACGGAATTGTATACTAGTAAATTGCAACATCGCAGCTATGGATCTGGGTAGGTCGATTTGCATTGTTAGTTGGGTGTGTCATGAGCGAAAATACTGGATCCCCGCATTGGAGACTAGCAGAGTAGATTGTTAGCAATACCGTGTCATCACTACCGGTAGAGAAAAGAGGATAAAATTATGGCCTAGAATTATCCCACAAATCCAACCGCGTACTAAATTGTACTAAGGTTAGTAGTAGCTAGTTGTCGCTAATTTGCTACGAACTGGAGGTACCGGTAGTATGATGAAGTTCTCAAATAATCCTAAAGCTCCGTGTTTTCTGTTGACGACACGAAGTCCTCCTTGCTTTGTCTCTGACTGCTAGAAGACCAAATCTCCCCAGTGACAAAAACGCCAGTGCTGACTGAAGGCGTAGTTTCGGTGCCATCGACAAGACCCCCGAATATGCCATGGCATTCAAAAGTCCAACGATTGGCGTCATAATCGAACGAATTATCCACAGAACAAACGGAATGTCACCCCCAACAGATTTGCAAACTGCAATAACGCAAGCCGGTAGCCATACTGCCACTGAAATACCAATGTAAAGTACAGCCTTTTGAAAGCCAGCCTCGAGTCCCTGAAGCGCTGTTTTCTTCGTTGAATAGCATTCGCCGAAGGCGGTGGCAATGATGTTCCTTCTGGAGTTGATTTGGCAGGAGTCGTCCATATTTCTGAGGCGTCTCTCATAGAAAACTTGCCAATCGATTGTTCTTGGGCGCGAACAGCACGGTAGATGAGAACCATGCTCACCAGAATAGTGATAAAAGAAGCGACCGAGGGGAAAAACCTGAGGGCATACCACCAGAGTATGACATTGGCGCCTCGTACACATTCCAAATCTCCTTCGTTGCTACTGCAGCCCTATCGAACAAAAGCGGTGAGAGATTTAGCAACGTCAAATCTGTTCCAATGCAGATGGCAACCAACCTACCTGTGGGCTTGTGGCCAACCCACAAGTTAGTGCAACAGGGTTATACATTTCAAAAAAATACGCCAACAATGCCAATATCATAGGTAATAGCACGGAGACACCATGGAACCATGGTTCCAACTTGGCTTTGAGTTGACTTTCGGTCCATCGATAGTTGACAGTAAACAAAAAGTTGAGACTGAGGCAGGCCGTGTAGTAGAGGGATGAGTAGTAAAACGTTTGGATGAAGAATCCTTGAACATTGCAGGTTGCTTGATTGCCAAGACTTCGTATCAAATAGGAACTGTCACTGTATGTATCTTCATACGGATCATTCGCAGGTTTGGCCCAATGGCCCATGGCCAGTGCGAGAGAACTTAGTGCATCCGAAACTGACAACCCCAAGAGCAATCGACTAAACAATCGACTCTTCAACTCCGTTTCTCGCTTGGGTCCCAACAAACAATAAATGATGAAACAAGATCCAGCAATGGAAAGAATGGAAGCAGCTCGACTCAAAATGTCGCAAACCAATCGTTGTGCTTCTGTCAATGAATCTCGTCCAGCACTGTTGGCGGACAGCTGACAGTCCTTTTTCCAAACCTCGTACATGAAAATGTTGTCATAGGCTCGATCTGAAGTTACCAAATCAGGACAAAGGTCAGAATAGTTGATGGTTTCATTGTATTCCCCTAGTGTCATGGTGACAATGAGTCAGAAATTGTGATGGTTTGTGTAGTGCTCGCTGCCGGTGAAGAGCAGGGAAGTAGGGCTGAATGTTGAAGGAGGATCCATTCCTCAGCCGGATCCTACACGCTTGTTTCAACAACAAGTGAAACGGTGAGTGATGATGTTGTGTTATGGTTCCAGAATTGTTCTATTTGTTGTAAGGTTAATTTGCCAAATGTCATAGTAGATCTGACTTGGAGGACTGCACAAAAACGGCGCCATTCATTGTCTCACCGTCGGGCGCCGCCCCCCACTGGGAAATTGTTGACTCATCAAGAAGAAGAAAGTACCTCGTACTACTCGTCGTACTACCGCTGATACAATACTAGTATTATACTACGGGTATTAACGTTATGTTAGTAGATATGAATTCGTGTTCTGTAGTGTTGAAACAGCTTATTTCTAGTCATATTCTTTGTTCAAAGTGAGGGCGGCGTGCGACACAGAAACTACTACAGAGACTTTCGAAGATTCGAACCACCGGTATCCGCAACATCAACATCATGTCAAGAACCCCTCGTGGATTCTTAAAGAGTTTTCTATTCTCTTCTATTAGTACAAGACTCACGAGCCCCTTCTACGATATTATATCTCACAAGTTCTAAAACCTATTGGTTGATACTACAACGAGCACAAGGAACACTTCTAGACACAACTTCACCTCACCAGCAAGAACCCAAGACAACGATGAAAATCTCGCCACTATCCCTACTAGTTATTCTAAATATTAACGTCCTAACCAGAAATGCACAGGTAACGACTTTGGCTACCGCCACCTCGGTTCAGGACACCGTTGAAGGTTTCGTCGAAAGCTCCAAGGAGGCTTTTGGCGGCATGAGGGTAAAGCAAGAGGAGACCCCGGCCAACAAGGCAAAAGAGACAGCTGCAAACTTGGCCTCATCTGCTGATGGTTTTTTTGGGAGCATTAGAAAGGCTCTCAATGGCATACTGACAACGAAAGAAAAGTCCTCTGTCGAAAAGGCAAAGGAAGCATCCGCGAACTATGCCTTCTCTGTCCAGGAGGCCGTCGGCGGGGCAGCTGAGCGCACCAAGGAAGCCATTGATGGGATGATGCCACAGAAAGAACAAGAAAAAACGCTAACTGACAAGGCAAAGGAAACAGCCGCCAGTTTTGCCTCTTCTGCCCAAGAGACAATTGAAAGGGCCGTCGATAGCACAACAGGAGCTATGGATAGCATGATGACAAAGGAAGAGACCGAGCCGACAAAGGAAGAAACCACAGATTTTGTCTCCTCCGCCAAGAAGACTGTTGAAGGCGTTGTCACGAGTGCCAAGGATGCCATGGATGGTATGATGGCAAAGACACCAGACCACGAAAGTGTGACCAACAAGGCAAAGGACACAGCCGCGAGTTTTGTTTCCTCTGCCCAGGAGACAGTTGAAAGCGCCACTGAGAGCACAAAGGATGCAATTGCCGACTTGACCGAAAAGGAAGAAGAAACGCCGATGGAGAGGATGAAGGAGACTGCAGCTAGTTTGGCCTCCTCGGCACGGGAGACCGTGGAAGGGGCCTTCGATAGCACAAAGAAAGCAGTTGATGACTTGGTGACTGGACAAGAAACAACAGAGGTTGACAAGGCCAAGGAAACAGCCGAGGCTTCTGTCGCCGCTTTCCGGGAGACTGTCAAAGAGAGCGTCGAGAGTACAAAGGATGCGGTCAAAGAGACCAAGAAAGCACTCATTGATGACGTTCCCGGCTTGGACACCAAATAGAACTTCCAACGGCTTGGTTGGATTGAACCATATCGTCAACACAGCGAGAAAGATCACCGATTGTACCGGATTGATTTGAGAAGTAACAAATAGGAATCAGTTAACTCATGATGAGTCGTTTCTCAAGGGCGTAGTCACACGTGGACGTCAATTCGGTTCGGGGTGTGCTGGTACTACTACTACGTACTACCGTCACTCTCATGGTTGTCAGAACCTGTCGAAAGAGCATTCATCCTGTTGGTGTGACTGGTCGCAGGAGGTGAAACACATTGCATTGAATGCTGTAGTAGAGCAAGCAAAAGTTACAAGGAAAATGGAGCCAAGTTCATCCCACCGAACTTGGTATCTTATGGTACTATGGTATGTCCGACGTACGGCTTCGTGTGCACTGCCGGAAGCACACGCACGACACCACGACGACCGGTAGGTTGCACGGGGCCGCCAGCGTAGGGCGTCAGGGTGCAGTGACCACTTTCTAGAGAGCTTTGGGGGATCATTGTGGACACACAAGGGAATTGACTGTACTTATGGGAAGCCATCAAGGGTCAAGAAAAGAGTAGCTAAATATATTGAAAGTCCGGGTTGAGACAGAAAATTCGGAAGTCTACAAGGACAACAGGAGGTCGACGACGGCGTCGTACATACGACGGTACCGGTATCAGGTACCGTAGCTCCTCCGGCAGCTCTCGTCCCCAAACAGACAGCATCAACAGTCAGTATACACGTCCTACGTGGCATAGCACACCAGCTACAAAGACTGACATCTATTGGGGCAACTGTACTACCCACCCCAATCAACAGCGTTGCCGCGATCCATTTGAACAAGGTATGTTCTGTCATTCAGATTGGAGGAGTCTACGAGATAGTACTGGTGTGGTGGATGAAAGGATGGGATGTTTCTCGTTGTCTGCCCTTTGTTGGCCAAGCACGCTTGAGTCGTTTTACGCGGAATTCTCCTTTCAGGGATTTCTTCAGTGGGAATGGGTTGCCCTGTTGTTGAATTGTTTTTCATTTGAGAAACAACTCAATCGAGGTATCATTGGAGGAGAATGTTGTTCGAAAAACCCTGTGGCGTCATGGTGCACGGGGGTCGATGGTGGATGATTGGATGGGACAGCATAGACTTGTTGCTTTGACGGGCCTCGTTTTGTTCATATTCAATGCTGGTTACTTTCTTTTGTCGCACCGACATGACTTTAGTAAATAAAGTCTTGTCGTCCTTCCGTTGATGTTCCCCCTGCGACACATCATTTAATTCATCGCTTCACTTGCAGCACGTATCTGACTTTTTTGTTGCCAAAAAATCATTTGTTTTGCAGGAGGGACGCTGGCTACTCAATTGGAGTACGGATGTCTGGAATGAGCTTACTGCATTCGTTTGGAAGCGATCAGTTAAAAAGCAACTCAGAAGGGAAAGATAATATCGACTCACGACGAGCAGGAAGTTCTGGCGACAGCGTTCAGAGCACAGATTCTGGATTCGGCGGCGTTTCCGGCAAAGGATCCATTAGTAGGCCTCCCGGTCTAGGTATCTCTGTGCCTTCTCCTATTGGAAAGTTGGGACACAGCTACACGTCTTCTGCTTCTACTGCACAAAACCTAACTCTCACTCCCACATCCTCTCTTGACGGCGGCGAGTTGTACGGAAGACAAGCATCTCCATTCCAAGGAGACGGCCCCTCGATGAGTTCAGACTATAACAACCGCTACGGCTCCGATGAGAGTGAATTGCCTCCTGGCATCGCTGATTTTGGAGGCTTTGACGGAGACGACGGTGAGCACGATGGACTCTTGGGCTTGCAGGCATTGAGAAACCGTGCACAGTCTGTACCTGGTCTAGGCCAAAGCTCAAACTCTCCCAGCCAAAGACAGTATGGTGGATTTGACGATGGCCGCAACGGTGGGGCGAGACCTAGGGCTGTTTCTAGGGACAACGGTAGAACCCAATCCCTCAACAACACCAGGCCGCCTCTCTCCGGTGGCTTGAGCCAGTCTCCCCACACCGGAGGTGAACACAAGACATTTCAGCCAAACTTCAGTTCCGGCAACAGGTCCAGAGACCACAGCCCTACTCCCACAGGGGTTATTTCCCGACCAGGCAATGTCTTCGATCCTCCTGAGAGGCTCTACGGCGACGTCTCCAGAAACAACCGAGAATATGGCCAAGGCCAGTACGGCGATAGAAACCAGAGTGCCATTGATCAAATGACTCAACAATTTGGGCACATGGGTGGTTTCTCTCAGGGTCAAAACCAAAACATGCGTCATGGTCAACATGGCTTCCAGAGGCAGCAACGCTCGTCGTCTCTTCCTGGTCCAATTCATGGCATTCAACCAGATTTTGGAGATGAACCCTTATACCAACCCCCTACCACCCGCCGTGGAAGTGATTTTGGTATTGGCATGACTTCGCGCCTTCACACTAACAGTGAAGACTTTGGAGAGCCACGGTATGGTTCCCCCCAATACTCATACGGCCAAGATATGGCTCCTCCAACGACCCAACGCCGTAGCTCTTTGCAAGGAATCCCCGGAGCTCCTGGGTTTTACGGTCAGAGTCATGGGCACAACGTCCATCGCCGCGAGTCCCTTGACTTTGTTCCTGGACACAACCGTTACCCTGACGGTGTTCCTGTCGTTGCATCCAACGAAGAAATGAGGATGTACGGTGGGCAGGGTCGCATGTCCTCGTCCTCGCAGAGTCCACTTCATTCCCAATACGGAAATCCTTCGATGGGCGGTGGTCAAATGGTACGTTTCAGATAGGTGGTTGGTTTCAAGTGTTATATGCCTGCTTTTTCTAATTCATCTTTTGGTGTTGCAGAGGGGAGTTCGTTCCCAAGAAATGTACGGAGGCCCTGTACGACGAGGATCACACATGGCTTCCCACAGTGATGAAGACTTTACCAACGCACTCCTTGGGCTTGACGCCGAAGATTACCAGGATTTGGCGGAACACTCCAACCCCCATGTACGGAACAGACGACCATCCATGGAACAGCCTCTACCACAGTATTCTGCTGCAAATGCTCATATGATGAGCGGCGGTGTACAATCTCCTCTAGCACCTCCCAAGGTTGTGTATAACGTCAAGTTTAAGCGTACGCAGAGGACTTTTGTTTTGGGACCACGATTGAATCGTGATCTCAAGGTTGGTACCTATGTGAAAGTGGAGGCCGACCGTGGTGAAGACCTAGGAATTGTGGTTGGCAAGGCGGCACCTGAGAAATTTTCTGGAAGGTCAAGCTTCCGTGGTGATGGTGGCATGGCGTCACCTAGTCCTGCTCCCGTTGGGTCAGCCGATTTGAAGCGAATCATTCGCCTTGCCACCCACGACGAAGTGTCGTTGCTCCAGTTGAAGCGTGAGGAAGAAGACGAATTGTTAAGGATTTGTCGCACGAAGGTGAAACAACGTGCATTACCAATGAACGTCGTGGATGCCGAGTATCAATTTGACCGCCACAAATTGACCTTCTTTTTCGAAGCAGAAGGGCGCGTGGACTTCAGAGAACTAGTGCGTGATCTTTTCAGCATGTACAAGACACGAATTTGGATGCAGCAACTTGACAAGAGTACTTCCGCAACTTGCCCTGCTGCACCGGAAGAACCTCAACAAGTGGTGATGGATCTCGGAACACCAATCATGGCCCCTGAGAGTGAGTACAGCGAGTTCGCAGCTCCACCAGCGGGTGAAGGCTCACAGTAAAAGAGAATCATAGAAGAGAGAGATACAGTTACAAAAAGAGTTTTTGTTGGACGGGAAGTTAAAAAGGGCGTGAACACACGCAAGGTTGTTGTACATTGGCTCCGGATGGATGGTGTGCTACAAAATCGCCTTGGTTGAAGTCAACGTCGGGCCGCTATACGATAGATTGAGTGCTTGGCATAGGAGACCCATACCAACGGTGGTGTTATTCAAGAAAGTAGAATAGTATAGGAATTCAGTATCTGTGACTTGTCATCGTCCTTTTGTGCTACCGGTAGTAGGTATCGGTTGACGGGCCAAGCTACTGTGTTGGCACGACAGACGGCTCTTACTGATTCCACGTGGCAGTAGTCTACCCTCCAACGACGAGCCGCCATCGAAGCCCCTCCGCCCATTGCACAAAAAAGTCGAAAGATTGAACATGGCGACTCGAATTCTTCCTTTGGAGTTGATTGACAAGGCTATTGGATCCAGAATATGGATCCTTCTGCGGGGTACCAAAGAGGTTGTTGGTACTTTGCGAGGTTTCGATGACTTTGTAAGTAGCTATTGTACGACGAGAGGTGCTGCCCACATGTGTTCTGGTTGCCGTTGTGTTGACTTGTACTCACGCCCTTCTGTGCTTTGTATTTCAGGTGAACTTGGTCCTTGATGACGCCATTGAATATACTCCAGACCCAGGCGATAAGAGCAAAATGATTGAAACCAAGTTGGAAACGGAGATTTTGTTGAATGGAAATCAAATTGCTATTTTGGTCCCTGGCGGAAGTCCACCGGAGGATTCTTTGGCGGCGCGATCGGGCTAGGAAATACATAAACTTTGGCCATTCTATATCACCACGTATGAATATCTGCACTGTACTTTGCTCTCCTGGACTGTGACATAATGTACTAGAGCAACATTGAAAATGCTTTCCAAGACTGTGACATAGTACTGCTTCTAGAAGAAACATGGAAAGTGCTTTCCAGGACCATAGCCAATCTTCTTTGTCTATCTTTTTCCACAATACCTCCCAAAATGCAAACTTTGTACATGTAAAATAACATTTCGCAACGACTATTTTTTGTGAACACACCCATTAGATTTCTGGAGTCATGAGGCAGTAACGGGCAGTCGTGTAGAAACTCGGAGTTTGGAACGAGTTGGAACGTAGTTAGCTCAAGTGGCACGGTCTGTTTTCATGGACAACCCATCATGTATGATGACGAAGTCAACTGAAACCTCAAACAAACATGCATTTCTATCAAATGGGTTCATATGTAATGCTGAAAAATCCCAGAGAAGGATTCGAAGCCTGGATTTTCTTCTATCACATTGTCACAGGCCAATTTGGTGCTACATACTAGTAAATCATATGCAAGCTCGTCAGCAAGGTAAGCAATTTGTTGAATCAGATTTGGTGGAGGGGTCTTTTTTTGGTCCTGGCTCCTGGCACACTTGTTTCAGGTCCTCTTTGTCTCAGACATCCCCAAAACTGAGTACTAGAGTGTACCATGGCAACAACTGACAACGACAGCATGGTGGTGATCGGCCATGACTGAGGAGAGGGTACTTGTATCAGTTTCAAACTGAATAGAGGCTCAAGGGTCGAGGGGAGAGAGGTGCTTGAAAAGCTTGAGCTCCTCGTTGGCTCCACCCCACACGCAGAAAACTTGGAAACAGCGCTTGTTCAGAAGCTCCCCGCACCTTTACTCGTGGATCTACATGCAGACCAAAGTTGGCTACGGAAGTATTTGTAACGGGAAGGCAAAGTGTTTTCTAAACCAACAGCACGCTCAGCTCGTGGGGATGTCAACATGGGAGATCTGAGATTGGCTTACACATTGTTCAGCCAATTGGAAAGAACATTGTTATCACTTGAGGCAGTTACAGGATGTTCACAGACCATCGTAGTTGGTGAAGAAGTCCAGGCAATGGTACAGGCTGACGACCTACACGGCAACGAGCAACTTGATCTTGTCGCAACCACTGTGTCCGGAAATGTAGTCACATTGTCGAGCTCCGTTCCATACCACCCTCTCAATGTATGGAATAGTGGCGAGGTGCGAGGAAGAACAAATGCCTTTGCCCATGGATACAGTTCGTCGCAAGGAATCTTCGTATCCGGATTCAGCAGGACCTACCGAGACATCTTTGGTGTTTTCATACCGGTCACATTTACGCTTTTTGACAATCGCCCCAACATTGCGAATGAACCTAACCGCCAGGTGTACAATGTAGAGGTGCGAGTGGGTATGTCACAAGTGATCTTTCGAAAAACGTACAACAAGGTTGGAACTTTCACCGAAAGACTGTACATCCCAAGCGGTCCTGGACATTATCAAGTTTCAGCCGTTCTCAAATCTACCCACGCCATTATCTACGAAGACACATTCCATGTGGGGTACAATGTAAATTACATGGAAGGTTTCGGATTGATGTTGTGGCTGCCATTGCTCGTTGCTGTTGTCTGTATTTTCGCATTTGGAGTTCCAAAAAGTCATTGGGACGATGATGACTACAAAGGCGACGGAACGACCTCCAACCAACAAGGGATTCTTGGAGGTCAACTACCTGAGTAGGTTGAGGGAAGACTCGACTATAACGACTATAACCGGGAATATCTCTAATACATCAATTACGGCCGAACAGATCTAACTTGACCTTAGGATTGCTTGACAGAGATTCCCTCCTTTCCAGCGATGATGACCGCCGTGGCCATATCACAGAACAATCCATGGTCAACAACACCACACACATTCTTCAAATCACTAGCCATAGCCTTGGCATCCTTGATGGGAGTTTCAAAGTGAAGATCTACAATGTAGTTTCCGTTGTCAGTTACAGCAATTTCATCACCGTCCTTCTTGTTGTTGGAAGAAGATCCCATTCGCAAGACAGGCTTGCACCCAGCACAGGAAGCCAAGGCGGCGACTTGTCGAATCGTGTGCTCGTGACAAAATGGAGTAATTTCAACAGGAACAGGGAAACCAGGTCCCAATCCTTCTGTTAGCTTAGATTCGTCGACTGCAAATTGTTCAACAAGTGCTAAATGAGGAATCTACATTGGGTGGTTCAGGAGCAGATTATCCCCATTGGTTGTACTTACCAATAACAATGAACTTGTCCGCCATAATCTCAACCATCTTTTCTCGAAGAAGGGCACCTCCTCCTCCTTTGACAAGGTTCAACTGGGGGTCAACCTCGTCGGCGCCATCGATGGCAACATCCAACTTCGAGTGTGTGTCAAGGGTTACCAAAGGAATTCCAAGGCTCTCTGCTTGTTCCTTGGTGCGAACAGAAGTAGGAATAGCAAGGATGTTTTTGAGTTCACCGGACTTGAGCTTTTCACCAACACGTTCAACGGCAAAGTAGGCAGTGGAACCGGTACCCAGTCCAACCACCATGCCATCAGAAACGTAGTCATCGACGGCTTTGTAGCCAACTTGCTTTTTCAATTCATCTTGAGATACCATGTTGAGAGTATGAAGGGATTGACAGACTTGTCTTGAAATTGGGAAGACTGGAGCAAAGGCGTTGGTAGTGGCCAAAGAAAATAAACTAAAGTACTTCCAGTTCATCTTCTCTAATTCAGAGCTTGATTCGATGGATGGTTCCCAACCACTCTCGCGGTCGAAAAATGAGGGCATCACTTATGTGTCGAGTCATACTAGTCGTTCCTTGACAGACACCTACATCGACCATTTATATACGGAGGGGCTAAATTCGTATTGCAATCCGTGTGCAGTGGAATATGTACTGAGGCCTACGAGGACAATTTGACGTCATATCGACGTCATACACAGAAAATTCATTCCTCCGACAGAATCTTGCTTGTGGCTAGCCTTTCCAAGTGTTGCCACTTTGCAAAAACATTGTTCAAGTATTCTCAAACTATAGAAGAGTTGTTGGGGATGCTGTAAATTCTCAAATAGGCTGAGCTACGAACTGAACAAGCAACCATAGGTGGTGCATGTACGGACCAAAACAGACTACTGCCGTAGAACAGGTAGGTTTAGTACTATGAAAAAATGAAAGCCTACAATTTTAGACCATGCCAGGATTTCTTGACGCTCTTTGAATTGCTTGCAATGGAGTATAGACTCCAAAGACAGGTCAGTCAGTCTCGTGGAATGGGGGTCTCTTGTCCAGTTGATTAGGCTGAAGTCTGACTACCTGCATTTTCTCTCCAAGTAGCCAACATTTGGTGGCAGGCACTACCAACAATGGGTATGGGAATCTTGACATTTGGAACTGGGAGCAAGAACAGCCCGGCACACACGTTTATCCTGCCCATACTGCCATACTGGTCCAATCCACTCCATGACTTTCTCTTCAGATGGTCGTCGATTAGCAGCAGGTGGTATTGATGCTGTAATTGGTACTTGGGATGTCGAGTCCTTGGTTTTTGAACATGTGATCTCTCGGTGCATGAAATTCACACGGTCCGTGTAATATTCCCATGACTCACGGTTCTTGGCTAGCAGTAGTGAAGAAGATGGAGTGGATTTGGCAATGACTGATTCTGGTGCACAAGTTGGTTGAGTTGGGCTCGGAAGACGAGGGGGGGCGGATGAAATCAGTTTCCATCCCAAAGGGTATGTTGTGGCCTGTGCGCGATGCCCTCCTCCGAATGGTGCCGCTTCTTCGGCTGTAGCGGTAGCCAGAATAACTATAGAAGAATCGTAGGATGTGATACTACCGACTGAACTATCTTGTATGAACACAAAAAGCAATTTTTCTACGACGAATTTCACCAAGACTAATTGATACCCAAGCTACCAGTAAAACCTGCTCCCCCAACGGAAGACCCGACCTTTTAATCCTTGGACTTCTTTTTCTTTTTCTTCTTTTCTGACTTAGGAGTTTCAGCTGCGTCGTCGCTCTTGGACTTTTTCTTCTTCTTGGCAGACTTCTTCTCCTCTTGTTCTTCCTCGTCCTCATCATTGGACTTTTTCTTTTTCTTGGAAGACTTCTTTTCCTCTACTTCGTCCTCATCGGCAGCAGATTCAATGGACTTTCGCTTCTTGTCCTTTTTCTTCTTGTCTTTCTTGGGAGTTTCAAGCTCCATTTCTTGATCGTCATCGTCGTCATCGACCTTGAGTTGACGGGCAACTTCTTCCATGACGTCAACGTTTCGTCGAGGAGCAGCACCAGTCTCGTAGAACTTAAGGCGCTCTTCGACTTGCTCACGGAGCTTCTCTCCGTACATGCGGCTAGGCTCGTCGGAAAAGGAGTCGATACGTGTAGCAATTGAGCATTTGTTGGCGAGGTATCGCGATATCCGTCCCTTGTTCTTGGCGTCAGCGCGACCAATGAAGGTGGAGTGGTAAATCAATCCATACTTGGGAGTGTTTCCCTTTGTCTTGAGAGCGCGGAAGAGTGCCTTCTCGGCTCCAAGAATTTGGACAGTGGAAGCGGGGGACTTGGCCAAGTTGGTCAAAGAACCAGCCTAAACAATCAAGGGAAAAGGTGGGTTAGCATCTTTTGGATTTCACGAAAATGACAACCAAAAGAACAACTCGTACCTTGCTGATCAAACGGGCAGCGACAGTGTCTCCAATCAAGGCACTCAAGTTAGGAGCAACAATCTCCATTTTGTCAGTCAAGTACATGGAAAGGTTCTTGCGGAACTCGGCAAGTTTGACCATGCGTTGTGTGAAGTTAACAATGTTGACCATGTCCACGGCGGAACAGTCCATTCCCATACTGGTACGGGCAGCAGCAACAACAGCCTTGACGGTGTCCTCGTCACCAAGAATCTCAACAAGTCCGGCAACCTTCTCCTCTTGCTCACTGCTCTCTCCGCAGAGAGTTCCCTTGTCCTGGATGAAGGCGGCAGCGCGAGCAAACATGACATTGTCCTTGACAATATCGCGAAGCTCAGGGAAGTGCCAACTGTACCACTCTCGAACACGCATGGCGAATGTATTGAGATCCTTGTCCATTTGGTCAAGGAGAGCAATAGATTGGATGATCATGTTGTCAGAACGAGCTGGGTTGAACTTGATCTTGGACCTGGAGTAGGAGTGACCCAAACCAAGTTGTGCCTTTTCGGCGGCACCACCTTCCAATCCCTTGACAAAAGTCTCCAAATGCAAGCGGCATCCACGCAACACTTCTCGCACAGTGTCATCGCAACGACAAGAGATTCCTAGACCATCAGAAATGGCAGTGGCGAGACCAGCCTCCACAACACCCAAGGAAAAAGTCTTGGACTTCTTGGGCAAGTTCATCTCCAAAAAGTTGTGCAAAGCAGGAGACATGGCGTGCTCGGAAATAGCGTTGGCATTCTCAAGAGCAATTTGAGCAGACTCAAAAGGAGAGAAGGACTTGAGCTTGACAGCACGGCCAAATCGCTTCAAGTCTGTGACAGTGTCCTTACTGCCTTCCAACAGACCGCCAATTTCTTCAAAGGCAACAACCTCGAACAAGGCATACCCTGCGGCGCATTCTAGCAAGGCAAAGAGGGTTTTTGAGTCAGCCATTCCTCTTGAATTCCAATACGCAAAGGGTAACAGAGTTCTGTAACTTCTTATTCCGTAATGCAGGGTTTCTCGTTGGGAAGAGTGATTGTGGTGGTTCAGAGCTTGTTCGGATGCTGGACTGGATGGAGTCCAAACTCTTCACACTGCCGCAGATCGGATGGAGGGGACAACCACTCCGCCAGGAGCCACGGCCAGGCGGATGAGAATTGGTGTGGTGGGACCCATTAATGAATGAATGAATGAATTGATCTTTCGTCTTGCCTCTGTACGTGACGATCACATATCCAACATCATGCGGTGCTCTATTAAGCTCTATTTAGCTACTAGCAGCACTATTCGTGGGAAATCATAAATTGGAAGGTTTACTTGAAGTTTCAGATCCATGCAGCTATAAAAACACAGACCACATTAACTATGTAACATACTCATCCTTTCATGGAACTGGTGACAAGTAGTTTTGTTTTGCTGGCAAGAACGCTGGTTCGATCGTCCCCTTCGGACACATCACTGTGTTCCGTCGCAATCGTCCTACCACTATGCAGCGAGCGCCTGTGCTTGGTCGATGCTTTGCGAGATGACCTGCGAAGGATTCCAGTAAACAGATCGATAGGTCGGCGACTGGACTTGTTGGAATTTGATTTCGATCGATTCTTTTCCACATTTGTGGCGGGATGTGTGCTTTCCAGGGCCTTGGGGATAGGAGTGGGGATCGAATCCAGGTACATGGGTGGCATGCCTTGGATATGGCAGTATAGCAAGTTTCCTTCCAAGGACAATTCCATGCTCTCCAACGGAAGTACAGGTTCTGTAGGTTTGTCCTCGGTGACGCTAGAAGAAGAGCACTTTTCTTCTTCTGTTGGAGATTCCTCAGAGGAGAGAGGTGCAATGGGCGCCACCCGTACTTCAGCGGGATCTTCTTGTTTGCTCTCTTCGAATTCGCTGTCCACCACCTCATCAAGCTTGTCCCCAAACACCATGAACTGGATATCCATGTTGATCAAGCTGAGGTTCTGTGGAGTGGTACCATCCACAAACTTCTCTGCAGGGAGTCGAGGACAGATGGGCTCAGCTTCTTCGCTACAACCATTGCAGTGACGCTGGTAGATAGGTTCCCGAAACTCGTCCAACATCTCGTGCCATGCCCCAATGACACATTGGACTGTTTCGGAGACCAAACTGAATTCACACCGTTCTTGTGACCCGTCGGTCTTCTCATGCGGTGACGCTTTTAACTCGGGTGCTTCGCTCAAAGAAGAATTGGAGGATATCGAGCTCATATGGGAATTGTCATCAAACCCAAAATATAGGTTCTCCACAGGCGCACCGGGTGAAAACTCAATTTGATCGTAGGGCACAGCATGCACCATTTCGCTCATGCCTGGACTAGAACTGGGAACACCGGATCGAGTTTCGCAGAGACACGGATTGAGAAGGACTGGCTCTTCGTCCCCTGCTACAACAAAGATGGGCTCGGCTAGAACGTCCTCTCCTAGAATTTGTGACAATTTCATCGTCGATGTGTGAGCATCATCTACAGCTGCCATGGTTGCCAGACTCACGGATTTGGGCGCTATGAGAAAGGATTAGCTGATTTGTGAGGCGGCAAGTTCCACAGTGGCGGGAATAGGACCTGGCCTCCTGTCCGGAAATCAAAAATTTCGTGGGAGCCCCTTAACATTTCGGGTTTTGGTCATCTTCAAATATAAATTTACATAGATTGCCGGCGCTCTTGTTGGTCCTCGGACTTGGGGTTTGGGATCCTATGTACGCCGCTCCACCTTGTCAAACCGTTGTCTCGTTTTACTGCTAGTACAACAGCAGTCCTGCGCCGATGTGATTGTACGGTGCTACCGTGGGGCGGCGCCCAAACCTGGATTTAAAATATTGATACTACCAATACGGACCTTTCTGAATCCAATCCGAAGAACAACATCTTGTCGAATATTGACGAACTACTAAATTCATAGTCAACCACTCAGACAGTGTTTTATTTACAATCCTCCTACTAACATAGTTGCAATATTACGACGAGTGCAAGAATTCGTTGCGGCGGGCATTTCGGTCGTAGATGGAGGAATCCTGGTTCAAATGAGATAGAGTTTCCGAAACTTTATCTTGATGGTGGACAACATCGGCGGTCATGTGACGTTCTCCGGCATGGGGGTCATGGTGCATTTCGTTGTGGTGGGTGTGGTGGGCACCGAAAATGGTGGAAGATTTGGTGAGATTCGATAGGGTTTCGCCAACCGAATGACTGGTGGCTTGGTGAGGAGGGTGGGCAGGAGCTCCAGCCTCAGATCCGTTGTGAGAGTCACTGCGGACCTCGTGTCGCTTGTAGACAGTGGAGCGGTTGGCCATATCACTGAGATTAGAAAGCATGGTGAAGTTAGTTTGTTGTTGTCGAAAGGGTTTTATCGGCGGACGCTTGGTTGTTGTTTTTGTGAGAGGGAGCAATGGTCCCATTTTTCTGGAATCGGGCCAAAACAAAGCGAACTCCGTCAACGCGAACCCAAATCAACCTCACATAATTCAGCGTACACACGTGACAGTGCGACTCCCGACTCCCAGAATGTGACCGGTATTTTGAACTTTTTCTCTCAATCAGCCGGAACTTTTCCATTGGCATGGTAGGTTGCCAACGAAAACCGGGATTACTCAAGCTAGTGAATCAGTCATCATCGCAGCTGAGCGATGAAGTACGAATAAACTTCGGAGTAGCATGCTTTTTCATTATCATTAGTATTGTTGAGACAACGTATAGTACTACTAGAGTTGACCTCGTTCTGGGAAATGAGGCACCTCTTCCAAATTTTCGAATAGAACATTACGATGGGCATCCCGGGCTAATCCAAACTGGATCTTCATTTCCTCCAACACTGCATTTCCCTTTCCAGCAGCAATCAGATGACAAAGCATATGCTCGAGAGCTAGGTGCTCCGCTCGGAATTTGGCCCGGATGAGCGGTACGTGGGTGATTTGTTCGTCACAGTGAGTAACTCCCCGGCGGTACTCCTTTCCAAGATATTTTTCCTTAAACTCCTCCTCAAACCCAGATTGAAGAATAGAGTTGCGCGCAATTTCCTACAAAACAGCAAAATGGTGTAAGAATACATGGAAGTTGTCAATCTGTCCAACAATACCAAGGAGACGTACCATCAAGTCAGTCATGGAGAGGTCAAATGTTGCTCTAGCAACAGAATATTCCTCAAGGAGTGCATCATCCGACATGTGGAAGAGCAATGGATCATCAGTGGAAAGGGTCACATTTAGACCTCTGCGGAAGAACTTCTGGAAAGGATTCTCAGCAATTCTGCGGAACAAGAAGTTATTCGACAATGGACTGATGGACATGCCAATCTAAAGCAACAACATGGCGATGTTAGCATGGTAGAAAAATGAATGCTGCAAATCGAATTGGGTGCATACCTGATCCAAATAGTAGAGATACTGCAGACTGACTTGCATGTCCAGATTGATTCCGTGGTTAATGGACTCGCAAAGTAGATATGTACATGCCAAGTGGTTGGGATTGCCAGTCTCCCCGGCATGGGGGCGGAATGCAATGGTGTTAAGCCCCCGGGCCTTTCGAAGTTTGTTCAGCACTTCCAAGTTTGCCCACAAGTAGTACAACTGCCACCAATAGGCAGGGTTGAGTGGTTTAGTCCAATCCTGTGGTCGATGGTTGGCTCCGGATTCCTAGAGAAAAGTTTGACCCAGATTGTTTCTCGTCAGATTCATATTCATACAACTCGCAAAAACATATCGCAAAACCTCCACCTTACGCACCTCGTGGGATCCTTCGTCATCAACAGAGTCAAATCCTACGATATGGGTCAAACATTCCGCCACCTTGGGATGCTTTTCTGGATAAAGGGTGGCCTCGAACATGGGAACAAAAATGTTCTGGAGCATATCCAAAAAAGACCGATTGCAGGGGCTGCCTGGCTTGCAACTGAAGATTCGCCAGAGTCGAGGAATCTGAATCAACCAACGATTGTTGGTGGACAAAACGGGTCCAGGATGATCACCTTCCCAATCGTTGAGCATCCATTCCGCCAAATCATCCCATTCGTGACGTTCCATACCGTAGATACTCAAACGCATCTCGGCCCCGGACTTGTGACCCTTGCCCTCTTCATGACGGCTGAGGACATTTTTCATAAGCTCCGCAAAGTATCGACCCCCCATGTGATTGTTGACCTTGAGGAAAATACGACGCATATCTGCCATGCGAAAGGGACTGTATTTGGCATTGAAGTTGTCGAATCGTTGATAGACAGAATAATCAGCCAGAACATTGAAGGCATCAATGGTCATGGAATCCTTTTGAATACCTGCTTCTTCAAAGACTTGACCGAGTGTTTTTCCATCCTTACTGACAACCGTATCTGGTTCCTCTTCTAGTTTGCGTGTCACAAAGTTGACAAACTGTTTGGCGGTGGGGGCGGCAGCCGCGTGAATGTGATTGTCAATTTTGAATACACGATAGAAATCCGTTCCCATCAAATTGCTTTGCTCTTGTGCTTCGGCCGGCCCATTCATAGTAATATGCATACGGTAGGCTTGTGTCAAGAGTTGCAAACGCTGGAAACAATAGGATCTCATAGAGCCTTCGTTGGACATCATGGCCAAATCATGATAATCCTTGTTGAAGACTTCGATATTGGGTACTTGTACCAAATTGTTAGACTTGCTGTCATCCTCTGCATGGAAGATTTCAACCACTCCATCATTGCCAAACTCAAAAACCAGATTGGTATCTTGGAGTTCCTCATCCGAGGCTACGACGGTAGCCTCACTTCCAAAATACTTTTGACGCAGGTCCCTGGCTTTTTGGATGTTCTTGCAGGCATGTTCGTGTTCTGGCGAAATCGAACCCGCTCCATAAAAGATTAGAGTACGAGTGAACGAGAGATGATCCCGGTAAGGCCAAGGAGTTCCTTCATCTGGACGTTGACGAGCAGGAGGTTCTTGGACCCGCATTGAACTGACATCGCTAAGTTCGCCAATGGACTCTTTGCGATCTGAGATAATGGAGACATCGTCGGCCGAATCTGATCGACGAAGTCCTTCCTTGTCTTTTCGGAAGCTTCCGCGAAAGCTTCGTAGAAAGTTGATGGGGTCAGGTGGACCTCCTTCGGTAAAGAGAGTGCTGGTAGTCCTCGACATGTTGTTGTTGTTGCTCTTTACTTCCAATGCGCACTGGAAGAAACTAAAAGAGTGTTTGTGCCAGATAGGTTCACGAATCCTGTCGTCGATTGCCACCGACGTCAGAATTCAATAGCACTCTGCCGTAGGGTCGGTACGGAAAATCGTGCGGGATTGCCGTAAGAACACCGAGACGTGCGAGCAAGTGACCCAATGAAAAGCGTTCCTCTCCGAGTACAACAGTCGTACGATAATGCCTGGATTTCTCCAGCAGGAGCAAAACGCTTACAGTTTCAAGATGAATGATCTTATACCTAGTTGTTATGATCCGATTTACCAAAGGAAATATCAGTAGTACGGAACATAGTTAGTACTGGTTCACAAGTAGTTGGTTGTGAAGAAAGCACTGTACCGGTAACAACAATCCTGCGCATACATTCACTACCTGGTAGATCTTGATGATATGTGTACGAAGTGTTATTTTCTTACGACTTCAACCAGGAGCTACAACTCCCGAAAGGAATAAGCTCATTCTGGTCTTTCTCTATGCTCTTCCTAATGGTTCGAACTTCTTATGAAGCCATCAACTCGGCGAGTTCATTGTCTGCTTCCCGGAGCATATTCTCAAAGTCTGCAATGGCATCATCTTCCAAACTACCCAAACCGGTATCCTCCTCCACCATGGCCTCTAGAGCAGCATCATCTTCATCAGCCTTCATGTTTGCCAAATCGGCCTCGGCTTCTTTCAGAATATTGTCAAAGTTTTCCTCGAAGGCTCGGTCCTCGCTGGTTGATCGTTCCACGCTCGCAGGCTTGGCGGGTGTCTCTCCTTCCGCTTCTCCATCCTCCAACGAATGAGGAGTGGACTCTAGGATAATTCCTTCACCTCCAGTGGAAATAGGAGAATCTCCTTCAGGCTTCTTGTAAGTGCCCTCCAGAATACTGGTTGTCAAAGGCAACGCCAAAAACTTTCGCATGTGGGTAACAACCTCCTCGTGTCGGACATCTCCTGCCACTTCGAAACGCTCGGCAGCCTGTCGGTACAAATCCATAATTTCGTTGACTCGGTCCACACTAGGGTCATGCTTGAGCGCCAACTCCTTCGTTTGAATCTCTTGCACCAAATGCAAAGCTTGGTTGATGGCTCGGTGGGTAGCAGCATTGGTGTGCTTTCCCTTGACCCCATGACGCTTGAGGACGGATTGAATCTGATGGACGCAATCGCCACTATCAGGACACATATAAATGAGAGGATCATCGGGAGCAGGTTTGAAGAACAAAGATATAGACTCTTGTCGGCGGAATTTGAGCTTGGCCAACATATCGATCTGAATGGCAAAGGTGACGGTTCCTGTACTCAAGTTGAGCTTGTTGGACTTCATTTCAATAATGTGTGTATCGGTGATCATGAGGAAAGATTCCTCAAGTACGCTACGAGCAGATTGCGTAAAGTTTCGGAACATGGCGCCCGCACCTGCAATTCCAGCTGTGGCAGCCTAACAATCAAGATCGTAGAAATGTAAGAGAGATGTGTGGCGCAAACGAAGAATGATTCCTTTGAAGTAGTAAACGATTCGTACCTTTGTAAGACCTCCAGCTTGTGCTTGCATAAACTTGCCTAGATCCTCTGGAATCTCTCCATCATCACCCGCAGCCGCAGCCGGCGGAGCAGACGATGCCTCCTTGGGTGGAGCGCTCTTGGCAGCCGTAGCCATGGCCTGATCGACAAAGGGAGGGCGACGAATGGCCTTGCAGGAATACACTCCTTGACAATCGACCCATGGGGCCTCCAACATGTTAATCTCATCTCCAATGCTGACTTGACCGGCAGGAGTGGTAGGCTTTTCCTTCTTTTTGCGGGCAGCTCGGCCAGGAAGACGGAGGCCCTTCTTTTCATCATCCTTGGTAGAAGCGAGACCTCGGATTCCCTTGGAAAAGGTGTTTCCAAGTTTCTTGGCTCGGTCTACCATATCTCCTACAGGATTGTCGGACTTTGGCTTGGGAGCAGGATGGAAAGACTCTCCCTGTGAAATGGACTCTTTGATCTTCAAGGCAATGTTGACCACAGCATCCGTGAGATGCAAACTAGGCGTCCAATCCAACTCGATGTCCATGTGATCTCCATCGGCAATGGTGGATCCCTCGGGAAAGCGAGAAGAACCAGAGACCAAGGTCGCTACAGGCTTGAGAAAAGGATAGGCTACAGCCACGGGGTCCACTCCTCCTTGTGGCTTCTTTTGCAACGAGACGTCCAAGGCTACAACAATCTCAGCAGGAGTCTCTGCTCCTTCTTCTTCTTTGGAAGCAATGTCGATCAAGAAGGAAACGACGCAATCTCCCTGTTCAATGTTCAATTGATGCGATTGAAGCTTGACAAAGGACGGCAAAGGGGTCCCCTCTGCGGGCTCGTCCGTGGTCAAAGCCAGCAACTCACGTTGCAATCGTGTCGACCAAATTTCTGTGTGTTTTTCTGCAGAGTCGGACATTCCAAACTACAATGGTCTGTACGAACGAAAGAAGAGTGGTGAGAATAACAGCATCAACAGGACTCTTGCGCAAAAAGGGGATCCTGGCGGGATCCAGGGAAACGACCTCGAGGAACTGCTGGCACTACCACAGGCTCGAATCCTGACTAGCTAGGATCAACCACCATCCTTCATCTATTTCCTTCCTCATAACATCTACTAATTCGACAGGATAGAAACGACAATGCACGTACAAGAAAAAAGAGTTGTGGATCACAAACACAGTGGTCACGGTGTCGTTTTCGCAGTAGCAGGAGGAGGCAGGAGTGCTGCGAAAGGGAGGGAGCTCCAAAGAGGACCGACCACCACGAGCTGGCCGTTGAATCCCCAAGACGGGAGTCAAAGGCGAACGGAATCACCCTTGCTTTCTCGCCTGCCACGCGACAAGTTACGTAGACGCCATACGCAGTTCCTAACCGATACTTAACGGAAGTGGGAAGGTTGTCGTTTTGGGGTAGGGTAGGCTGCTGCGGCTTCTACGCCCTTGTATGTAGGCAAGGCTTTCTACTACGCGGGTGCCAACAACAACAACAACGACACCTACCACAAGACCTTGCTGTTGTAGTAGTGCCCATAGTCATTATCCTACACCAACATGAGTAGTTCCAACCCTGCTACCCCGTCTCGCATTCCTATTTCTCCTATTGCTTCCGAAGTGAGTATCCACGAGTGTTCTTGTTGTATTATGCGATGATTTGGGGGTGTCGTGCAAGTAGAGTAGTGGGAGAGGTTGTCAATGCGGTCCAAGGTTGGCTTGGGTGTTGGGTTCCATGATGTCACAAAACAAGAATGATAAGACGATGGATACGTCGCTGCTTGATTCGGCTAGTGTGCATTCCTCTGGTTCTTCCAAGCGTCCATGGACTGTGGTGGTGGCGACTGCAACACCAACACTTGTGCAACGTTTGAAGGATTGTTGGGTACCGAGTGCCGACTTGGATTTCTTTGCTACCACTCGCCCTCCCTTGTTGCTGGCATCGTCTCCCTCATCACCCCAATCTATTGCTGTCACTGCAACAACTGCATCATCACCATCCTCTACAACAACTGCATCATCTCACCGTTCCTATTCTTTCCAGGAGGAACGCGAGCAAGCTCTTCGAGACTATAAGGTTACGATTGAATACAAACACTTGAAAACCCATGCTCCAGGTGGTGTCTATTTGATTCCCTCCATGGACAATTTGAGATCCTTCTATGGTCTTATCTTTGTGCGCCGAGGTCCTTACACCAATGGAATCTTCAAGTTCCAATTGGTCCTTCCACAAAAGTACAATGATACCAACCAGTGGCCCCAAATTACTTTTTCTAGTTATGTCTACAACCCCTACGTGGAAGAAAAGACGGGCGTCTTGGATATTCCCTCGGCCTATCCTTCTTGGGACCCCTCCCGCCACTATTTGGTCACGGTCCTGACCTTTTTGAAAAAGATTTTTTACTCCAAGAACTTTGCCGATGCCAAGGCCAACCCAGAGGCCAAGGCCCTCGCTGAATCCGACCCGGATGCCTACCGCAAAAAGGTCAACGAGTCTGTCCGAGAATCCCAAAAGAACATGTATGTCAATGAAGAACAATCGACAGCCAAGTTTACCGAGGAAGAAGTATGCCATCGTGTGCTTCGAGATTTGTTGAAGCATCATATTCGAAATGAAGGACAAGTGACCAAGCAAGCTGTGTTGGCACAAATTGATAAGGCTCGTAAAGTATAAGAATTGTATTCCTTGGCTGTGGAACATTATTTTGTACTACCTAGTATAATTTTCTACCCGTTGGGTCTGTCGGTCCGTTTTTCCCCTGGCAGACCTCGTGGCACCGGAACAAAGCTCGTGATTGGAAGAAGGATATGTGGGGTGTTTTCGAAGCCTCCCGAAGCACGTACGACGCGACCTTCGTGCCTTGGCGCTGTTTTTCTCCCAGAAAGAGTTTGTGCTGTTGTACTACGATACTCGAACAACTACGGTACGGTACGATACGATACGGTATCCACAACAACCATAGCATCATTTGTATTGGTTGGAACCACAATTCTTCTTGTTTAGCTACATGACGATGATGATGCTCGCCACTAGTACAGTTCGAAAAAGTTGCCTGGTCGCAGGAAGATCTGCCTGGAAGGGATGGAATGCCGCCGTCTCCACAGCACCGCTTTCCCAGTCCACGCGCTGGTTGGCTTCGGTTCCTACCGATGATGTTCCTCCTCCCACGCCTCCTCCTCCTCCTCCTCCTCCTACAACGCCTCCACCAACGGAGACAGTACAGGCTGCTCCCAAACCCAAACCTTTCTCCAATCCGGCCGAGTTGGAGGCCAACCTCAAGCCTTCCGAGATTGTAGATTCCTTGAATAATCACATTGTCGGTCAACAAGATGCCAAAAAGGCCGTGGCGATTGCCATGCGAAACCGATGGCGTCGTCGACAGTTGCCTGAGGAACTTAGAAAGGAAGTGACTCCTCGTAATGTCTTGTTGGTTGGACCTACCGGTACGTGCTCTACCATAGTTTGTGCCGAACGGCGCGTGGATCCGGGACTACTGTGCTCACCTCACCGTTTCTGAATTGTCTGGATAGGATGCGGAAAGACAGAAGTGGCTAGACGCATGGCCATGATCAATGATGCTCCCTTCCTAAAGGTGGAGGCGACCAAGTTTACTGAGGTGGGATACCATGGCAGAGATGTGGACCAGATCATTCGTGATTTGATCGATGTGGCCATCCAACTGGCCAAGAAAAAGTACACTGACTCCTTCCAGGAACAAGCCAAGGCCTTGGCAGAAGAGAAAATTCTAGATGTCCTCGCTGGTCCTTCGTCCGAAGCTGCCTCTAGGGGTCGGGAATCCTTCCGGGATATGTTGAGACAGGGGTTGTTGGATGACCAAGAAATTGATGTCGATGTTCCCCATAAACCTCCTCAGGCCGATATGGAGGGCACCAATCCGCAAGTTGTGGCTATGAGTGATTACATCCAGCGCTTGGCCTCCAACGGAAAGAAGCCTCAGAGTGAGCGCAAGAAAATGCCCATTTCGGAAGCCAAGAGTATCATTTTGGAAATTGAGATGGATCGTTTGTTGGAGAATGTCGATATCAAAAAAGCTGCCATCACTGCCGTAGAGGAAAGTGGAATTGTCTTTATCGATGAGATTGACAAAATCTGTTCTCCTAGGGAAGGCTTCTCGTCGCGGTCCGCCGATGCCAGTGCCGAGGGAGTCCAGAGAGATTTGTTGCCCTTGGTGGAAGGAACAACCATCAACACCAAGCATGGAAATGTCAATACCGACTTTATCTTGTTTATTGCCAGCGGAGCCTTCCATGCTGTCAAGGTTAGCGATATGCTTCCAGAGTTGCAGGGTCGTCTTCCCATTCGCGTCGAGCTTGCCGGTCTCACCGAGGATGATTTGTACAGGATTTTGACGGAACCCGTGGCCAATGTAAGTGCAAAGAATCGTTTCATGTGGATGGATCCATCTGGAACAGCCCTTTCTGATTTTACCCGTTCTTTTTCCCTTGTAGCTCTTGCGTCAACAAATTGAACTCATCAAAGCAGAGGGGGTAGAGCTTACCTTTGAGGACGATGCTATTCGGGAGATTGCTCGCATGGCTGCCCTACTCAACAAGACTGTAGAGAACATTGGTGCACGACGACTTCATACTGTGTTGGAGCGTATCATGGAATCCATCAGTTTTGAATCGGCAGAAATGGAACCTGGATCGGTAAGTTCATGCAATGGCTGGAGGTTGGAACCTTACATGTTGGGTGGAGCCTGAGTAGTGTCTAACTCGTATTTTGTCCTGGTGTAACACAGAAGGTGTCCGTGAACAAGGCTTTGGTACAAGAACGCCTGAAAGAGGTCACAACAAAGCAAGACATTTCGCGTTACATTTTGTAAGTGGGACCAGCATTTGCTACTTGGGTTAGTGCCACAATACACTACTACTCTAGAAGCTGGTTCCGGTAAACCATTCCTAAATGTGTGGATCGGATCCTACAACATCAACAAACAATGGTTAGATACGTACGGCCCATAAACAAAAACACCCACGAAAATTTATCGCCTTGGCTGTACTGCCATCTCTCTCCATAGACTCGTTTCAATATATTATTGTTCATCCTTGCTCGAGCGGACGTGGGTAGTACGAGTCGTATCACGTTAGAGTTTACAAATCTCGGGGCTAGGATATCCAAAAATTGTTTCTACCGTGGAATGAATAACTCAAAACCTAACCTTTACACTTTTAGATTAAAGGAACAAGAGTTTACGGACAACAACAAGACTGCATCTGTGCATAATACTATCAATCACACTTTCCAATCCAATAGAATGGTGGATAATATTTACTCATCCTTGGCGGTAGCTTCGGTCAAGGCGGCTTGCACATCTTCAGGCAACTCGGTGGTCAACCACTCTGGCTCAGGCAAACCCTTCTCGCGCAAAAAGTCGCGGTTGAACATCTTACCAGCATATCGGGAAGCCGAGTCACACAAGACAGTGACCAAGGTGTGTCCAGGTCCAAGCTCTTGAGCCAAACGCTCGGCTCCAGCCACGTTGATACCACTGGAAAGACCGACGGACAAACCTTCGGTAGAGACTAGTTCGTAGCAAGCCTTGAGGGCAGCTTCGTCGTCGATCTCAAAGTTGAAGTCAGGGGTGAATCCTTCCAAGTTGGCAGTAATACGGCCTTGGCCAATTCCTTCCGTCATGGATCCTCCCTCCGACTTCAATTCGCCATCCTTGTAGTAGCGGTGCAAGGCAGCTCCACGAGGATCAGTAAGACCAATCTTCACATTGGGAGCATTAGCCTTGAACCACAAGCTGCATCCAGCCAAGGTACCACCCGTTCCAACGGCGCAAGAAAAGGCATCAACTTTTCCGTCGAGTTGCTTGTAAATCTCTGGAGCCGTCGTTGCGACGTGAGCCTCGCGGTTGTCCGTGTTATCGAACTGGTTGGCCCAGACAGCTCCAGGCAAAGAAGCCGCAATGCGCCCAGAAAGCTTGATGTAGTTGTTAGGATGACGGTAAGGCTTAGCGTCCACTTCGATCAAGGTGGCGCCAGCTTGACGCAAGGTGTCCTTCTTTTCTTGGGTCTGGGTGCGAGGGATAACAATTACAGACTTGTATCCCTTAGCAGATGCAACATAGGTCAATCCAATTCCGGTGTTACCAGCGGTTCCCTCCACAATGGTACCACCGGGCTTCAACTCACCACGACGTTCCAATCCCTCAATCAAGGCTCGGGCAGCCCGATCCTTGACGGAACCTCCAGGGTTCAAGAATTCGGCCTTGCCGTAAATCTTGCATCCAGTGCGAGCCGAAGCTCCCTTGAGCAAAATCAAGGGAGTGTTACCAATGGCTTCAACAAAGCCGGGGTAGACGGCAGGGGTAAAGGAAGGAGTAGACATGATGATGATGATGACAACGGTAAGGAAAAGGGTTTGGGTTGTTGGATGGGATGTCCAAAGGATTATGTGGCCGAACCGTATCTTTGTGCCGCCAGCAGTTTCACAACACTCGAGTTTCCCCGACTTCTTCGTGGTTCTCCGAACGTGCGGTAGGCAAGAGGGCAAAAATGGTTATGACGTTGCACATCACAAGAATGACCGAAGTCGAATGCGGTAAAAAGCGCAGGCTGGAATTGTTTCACATGATGCGACCCCCTGGACCACTCCGTCCCCACTGTCACATGATGAGGAAACATTCCTTTCCTGTTGTCTAAAATTCGGCAAGAAGGTGGGCAAGAAGCGATATGATTCAATTTCGAAACCACAATCGACCACAAGCTGCAGTGAAAGCAACCATTCATGTAAAGCACAAAAAAGGGAGTGACAGGCCCGGAGAAGAAACAACCAGGAGGGCTACGAGGAGCAGGTGGTGATGAACCACAAAGGAATTGGGAGCAGTGCTTTCGACGCCTCGAAGTCTACAAGAAGAAGCATGGACATTGTTCCCCTCAAACCAACCTTAGATGGTGGGTGCTGAGGCAGCGTGCCAAATGTCATCAAGGTGAGCTTGACAAATCTCAGGTTCAAAGACTAACCTCGATTGGGTTTGACTAGACATACAAAAACAAGACAGAACCGCCTGATCCTTGGGATGCCATGTTTCAAAAGCTCGTGAAATACAAGAAAAAACATGGAAATTGTGATGTTCATCAACTTAATTCCAAACTTGGAAAATGGGTCATCGAACAGCGTCGGCTCATCACACCATGCGGACGAAAACGAACAGCTAGTATGTGTCGTCTTCTTGTTAAGAAAAGGATTCAAAAACTTGACAGCATCGGTTTTCAGTGGTTCATGACACCAGAATGGAAGATGATGTACAGTGCTCTCTATGATCACTATGTTACTTATGGCCATTCTTCAGTTAGTAGATCCAATAGGGAGCTTTGGAACTGGATGGCCAAGCAGCGTCGAAATCGTCGATCAAAGAGGCAGATATCACAGGAAATGATTGATCTATTAGATGAGGTTGATTTTGAATGGCACACAGGTTCAACCAATGATGGCTGGGAAGGTTTTTTCAGGATGCTTAAAGGTTTTCATGACAAGTATGGTCATTGCAATGTCCCTTATACTTCTGGGATTTTTGGAGAATGGGTTTGTCGTCAACGAATGAACCTGAGCAAACAGTTGCCTGATCGCGATCCCTTGACAGAGGATCAGATTTCAAGACTGCAAGCTCTAGGATTCACCTGGGATACACAGGGACCACAAACAAGAGAGCTGTCGCCCGGTTGGAAGCCCTTGACAGAGGCACAGATTGCGAAACTAGATTCTTTAGGTTTCATCTGGGTAGCACAAGACTATTATCGGAAATGGGATAAGATGTACTCACAGCTTGTCGACTACTACGAGGAGCATGGTCACTCCCGAGTACCCATCAGCTTCAGGAAGCTCGGCAGGTGGGTCAAGAGGCTGAGAATGTGCAAAGACAAACGTTACAAGGAAAATCGCCAACTCACACCTGAACAGGTAGAACGACTAAATGCTGTTTAAATGGTTTGGAGAGCAGATCATCAATCGACACAAAAAACAGAAATGCCTGAGAGACAGGTTGAAGTGTCCAACATTGAGGATGTTGACTCCGGGAGGGGTATTAAAACCACTGAAGGGTACACATCTGTTGAAGAAGATGCTATCCAGAAATTCAAGGAGGGCTGCCAAGCAAGACTTGGTGAATCTGACAAGTGCCTAGAATGGGAAGGTTACAACGTCGCCGAATATGTTTGGGAAAGATATTATAGAAGACTCCAGGATTTCCACGCTGAACATGGTCATTGCAACGCCACGTATCTATCCGGGGACCTTGGAAGATGGGCTTGCTGCCAGCGACGGGCTAGGAAGAACCCAAAGTGTCGGCGTCCTCTATCAGATCCCCAGATTCAAAGATTGGATACTTTGGGTTTCACATGGGACGCTCGGGATTGGGATGGGATGTGGGATGACATGTATTTGCAACTTGTCGACTACTACAAAGAGCATGGACACGCCCGAGTACCCTCTTTGTCTGGGAAGCTCGGCAAGTGGGTCCGTATGCAGCGACAATGTAAGAACCGAAACTGTGGATCAAATCGGCAGCTCACTCGTGAACAAATTGATCGCCTTGACGCCATTGAGATGGTTTGGAGGGCAGATGAAAACGTCGAAACATGGGAGGCAATGTACGAAAAGTTGAAGGGGTACAAGGCCGCTAAAGGGGATTGTTTGGTTCCACAAACTGAAGGGAAACTTGGACGTTGGGTGGAATCTCAACGTATGCGCAAAAAACGACAAGTCGGGAGGCAAAAGAAGCTCACTCAGGAACAGGTAGAGCTGCTGGATGATATTGGTTTTGCTTGGTCTGCGAAAGAAAGATTTCTGGAGATTTGGGAACAAAAATTTACTCAACTAGAAGCATTCTCACACGAACATGGCCATTGCCAAGTCCCTCGACGTCGGAACGACGGAAATCTGGAGCTACCATCTTTAGCCCGATGGGTTGAAGAAATGAGAGGTATTTATAAGGGTTCGTTGAAAGGGAAGGCACCACTAACAGAGGACCAAATCCAGCGACTAGAGGCGCTTGGTTGTTTCCAGGGAATTGTTCAAGCGGCGAAACGATGAACCCTTGATATCACATCGCTGTCAGCTGGACCCATACCACGAAATGAAAGACGCCGCAAACAGGGATCAAATCCAACAGCTTAAAGCACTTGGGTACTTTCGATGATAAAAGAAAACATTGTAGAAAGTGATGCAATAGTGCAAGGCTGGTTTCTCCTGCTACTTATAATCGTATGTTATGCGTTCGAGACAATGTATGAGAAGTTGAAGGAATACAAGGAGGCCAACGGCAACTGCCTGATTCCACAAAGTGCTGGGAAGCTTGGCAGCTGGGTGGATATCCAGCGCCAGCGAAGAAGGAAACAAGTTGAGAGACAGAAGATACATACCCAAGAACAGGTGGAGCTCTTGGATGCTTTAGGTTTCGTTTGGTCCGCTGAAGAAAGGTTCCATCAACTATGGGAACAAAAGTACAGACAACTAGAAGCCTTCTCCAGAGAACATGGTCATTGTCAAGTCCCTCGCCGTGCAAATGAGGGCGATCCAGAGTTGGTGGCTTTGAGTATATGGGTTGAACGAATGAGGGATATTCACAAGGGCACCGCAAAAGGAAAGACGCCGCTAACTGAGGACCAAACCCAACGGCTCGAAGCGCTGGGTTGCTTTCGAGAATCAAAGAAGCAGCGTAGAAAACAATTTGTATGAGGCTGCTCCCTACAATTTGTGTTCTTCGGAGTTCCGTTTTACGTAGATGATAACACTCGCAAAATGCACGACCTATTCAGAGGGGAAGCCAACTAGAGTTTTTCCCACTTGGCTATTGCTACAAAGGACCACTACAAGTAGAGATAATGTATTTATCCAATGCGGGGATCCTGCGACAAGTCAAAGGTTAGAGCTTTCGATACACGACACACGCAACTAAAACGCAAATCGACCTACCCAGATCCATAGATTCGTCAACCACTTTTCACCCTTGCGGACAGGTAGTGCTGCATGTTGACTTCTTTCGTCGTAGTTGCCATCTGGTAATACACTGTAAAACAAAACGGCCTTGCCTACTTCAGGGGCCACGGAGAGAACTTGATTGGTCTTTCCATTGAGCCATCGAGGAAAAGATGTTTCTCCACCATCCATTCCTTCGTTCAGATAGAGCAACAACGTGGCAAACCGAGAGGGTTGTCCATCTTCCAAGCCTGGTGTAGCAAAGTCCTGTGATAGGAAACGAAGCAAATATGAGATGGGCAACTCCTTTACTTTTCGAGGATGCAGCATGAACTACGTACGTGGTGAGGTGTGTACTGTTGCCCAACATCATAGTGGACCAATTGAAGGCGTTCTGCAACTGAAACTGTCGAATTGGGTACCAATTGAATTTCTTCCGGAGTCACTCGGTTGCGGAAACAAGCCTCGTCGATTTGGGTCAAATCCGCCGCTCGTCGGTAGATGGCGTCAACAATGGGACTGCGATTTCTAGCAATCCACGAGTTTCGGGACGTACGCGTCGCATCGTTGGTGGTAGCTTGTGCAACATTTCCTGCTTGAGTGGTGGATCGAGCTAACTTGGCTCCAGTGGCAATTTCTAGGATGTGAAGGACTTCTTCGTTGGATAAAAAGTTCTGGATTTCAAACACACGGGGGGATACCGAAAGAACTGTCAAGTTCAAAGTTAAAGTGTCGGAAGGGTCACGGTATGGCTGTAAATCCTCTCTGAGCTTTCGGTCTCTTTCGGTCGGTGATGACATGGAGACTCTTTGTTCGGTTAACTTGGATGGTGGTTGCTCCAAGAAATGGGTCTCCTTGGTGACAACGGTGTGGGATTGATTGAAGTAATCGGCTGCCCACATGGGGAATCGTGGCTTGTGCTTGCGTCCATAAAGGGCAATCCATTGACGACCAGTCTTTCGTTCATAAACTTTGCTGTAAGCCAAGCTGCGATGTTGTAATTTGTACAATTCCAATTGACTGGGTGAAAGAGACTTGGTGGCTTCCGCGAGAGAACCCAATGGGTCATATTTGTACAAGGAGTTGGTTCGAACGATACGAAAATTAGCCAAGATTTTGGAATCATCATCATTGGGTGTGGCTTCAAAATGATGTGAGGGATGTGTTGCTGTTCCGGCTGCTCCAAAGGGAGCAATATCGGCAATGTAATATCGCTCCCCCTTTGGACCCTTCCAAAAAATACGAATTGGATCTGGGCTCATATTGATGAATTTGGCAAACTGCCCTCGAAAACTGGTTTCCTTTGGCTTCATAGACCCAGGAGTTTCATTGTAGAATGTTGCAACATCAGGAGTGATGTAGACTTCTTCTGTAACGGAACCATCGTCAAAACCAACTTCAATGGGAACCAGATTGGGATCCTTGGTCGCAGCGTCTCGGCATTGTTCATCGTCCCAGGCGCAAGTTTGAACGTCATCTGCTTGTGAAGAAGCAGCTTCAAGACCATGAAACCTGTGGACGACCAATACCCAAATCCAGACGAAACAAACGTTGAGTTTCATCATGGTACTGGTACTGGTACTGGTACTGGTACTGGTACTGTGATTGATTGTGATTGCTGAAAGATTGATCTTTGTGCCACTGGTTGCAACTCAAGACTTGTTTGGTCTGGAACATGACGTCATCAGACTGACACAGGCAGTGCCAGGATCACATCTTTTTCCTACCATCATGAACTACCGGTACACTCAACGCCATGGAGGAGGAGGAAAGGATTCGAGACAACCTTACCCATTACCTAGAGTCTACCGGTTAGCATCCGAACGGCGGTATGCAGACATCCCCAGCAGTGTGGAAGCCAATCCCAGTGACATTTATTGGGCAGATCGCTACGGGTGCAACGCCCTTCATGTTCTCTGCTCCAGTCTCCATGTAGGGGAACCTCTCCTTCGCGCAGTCGAAGCCATTGTCAAGGTGGATCCATCCCTGGTTGGTTTCCCCAATGCATCAAGTTGGACACCACTTCATTTGGCATGTGATCGTAAGCTACTCTGGAGGTCAGGGTTGCCCATCCAGGAACTGGTTTTGTTGCTAGTTCGAGCCTTTCCAGATGCTATCGATGTTCCTCTACAAAACAATTACAAAGCAAAGACGCCCTTTGTATTATCATGTGAAAATAATGCAGATGAACCAGTTCTTCGTGCCATGCTCCGAGTACGTCCTTCACTGGCTCTCCCATCGCCAGCACCGGGAGCGCGAGCCAACCCCTATGCTGTCGACAACCCTCCCACAATCTTGTGGAATGCCATTACCAAAGATGGAGAACCTACTGCCAACGATTACAGTAAGATGGAACTTCTCTTACGGGCTGCTTTTTGGGGTAGTGTTGATGTGGGTTCTGAGGAGGATACGTTCCCGATGATTACGGCCGTATGCACAATCCCTTGTCCACGTCAATATGCAGTTTGGGCGTTGCAAACGTACGATACCCAGATAGAACAACCTGACGATGTAGGACTTTGGCCACTCCATCATGCCATTTCAAGCGCCAAAAACCTTTCTCCTTGGTATACCAATTTCATCATTCGACAGCTACTTGAAGAATATCCGGAGGCGGCATCTGTGCCTTATCCAAGCGGACGCCTGCCCTTGCAGGAAGTCCTTGCTGATGGATCGTTGACGTGGCAACATGATGCTTTGGATGATCTTGTTTGTGCGTGGCCCGAAGCTCTGCGTATCCCCGATCCCCTCTGCCATTTGGTCCCCAGTTTACAAAGTGCTGAGGTCGCCCATGAGAGTTTGTGGCACCTCACAACCACCTATGAGCTGCTTCGGTTGGCTCCAGAGGTAGTGCAACCAGGATACTCTACTTTGGAGGCACCATGAGAGCAAGTACTCCTTCAGTGCATTGCATCACGCAAAGATGTCAAGATAGCCTCGAAATCTTCGAGCAATGACCGTTTCATGGCAATCGCGGCAGGGGGTGCTTTGGCCTTTTCAAGTTGCCCAATTTTCTTCTTGACTTTCTGGACCGCAGCTACCGTCATTTTCAACGGGGTTCCCTTACTGCTTTTGCTCGTAGGATCAGCCCCCATTTCCAGCAGCCTCATGACAAGGTCTACTCGTCGTATATGAATAGCCGCATGTAACAATGTGATGCCGTCTTTTCCTTTCACGTTGGGATTAACTTTCAAGTCAGAATGCTCACTGTTGAAACGGGCAATATGATCCAACTGATCCGTAATAGCCTTGGCACTCTCCTTGGTTTTGTCCAGCATGTATTTACCATCGGCATGAATCCTGCAGACTTCCATGACAACCTCACAACTTACTACTCTCGGGTCAGTCTGCATTGGTGGTATTTCGATGAGCGCTGGTTCATTACATCTTGGGCACACTTCACTAACTCTGTTCATTGGAGTTTGGAAGAGACACAATTGGACGTCAGGATTATTCGCATCAACGAACTCTACTTCCAGATACCGCTTCTTCATGGCAATTCGAGCGTTGTTTGTAGTTTTTGCGGTTTCGATGTCCCCACGTTGATCGAAGTCTATCTCTCCTGGGCTGAAGAAATTGGGAATAAAGTTCTGTGACGGCGTGAGAAAATCGCATGGCAATGCTCGTTGAATGAAACCAAAGGCATCCACCTACCAGAATTGTTTGCTTGTCCTCGATTCGAACTCGGACCTCGCCAACAGTATTCACTTGTTCATAGTCATTTCCCAAGAAGTCAACTGCAGCGTTCTTAAGTCGGATTTCAAACCAAGCCCAGTCTTCCAAGCCAAAGACCTTCTCTAAGCAATATTCAGCGTTGATGAAAATGTTCAGTACCGTCTTTTTCCCCTGTAATTCGTGTATTTCCTTTTCCAGCACTCTGTCTCCCTTGTTTTTCTTATGATCTAAGATTTTGCGGACCAGGCGCTCTTTCAAATCATCATAGATATTTTTCAGCCCATTTTCGACGACGTCCTTGTCAGACAGGGCGTTGTCCTCCAGTGCTTCAATCACTTTCGCACAGCTTTCCTCTTGTACCGCATGTCGCAATCGCTCCACGTGCGATGATACTAGAATTGCATCGTCTGCAATATCATCCGAATCCTCGGACTCAGTGGAAGATTCGGATTCCGAGGAAATGATCTCAATAGGGTCAGGAGGAACATATTCCTCCTCCTCCTCTTCTTCAGGTGTTGCTTCCTCTTCTACGATCGGACTTTTCTGATAGGTAGGTGATTCCATTCTCCATTCCATATCAGTACCTCCGTCCCAACCTTCGTTGCTATTGCCCTTCCACTTCCCGTCAAACGTCCAGTCCTTGTCATGCATAGAAGAATCAAAACTTAACGAACCATCGGGGTCAGTGGAAAGCGGCAAAAGCTTGAGTTTGAGCTTCCTTCCTGCCCTTCGAGCCTCATCGTATAGCCGTTTCAGTTGCATGTGGTTGCGAATTTGAATATCCCTTCCGTTATCGCAAAACGCAACAACCATTCCTGAGGAGGGGGTAATCACCGTTGAGAAAAATGCAGATATCGGTCTACTCACCCTGAAGCCATCCAAAAACTTACCTGTTCGAATTCGATAGTGTTTCGCAACTTGGCCTGAATACCATATGGAGGAGATCTTGCAAGTGTTGTTTACAGTGTCAAAGTAAGCTCCAAGACCCTTATGTGGATCAAACGTTGCTTCGACGTACGATGGCTGAGAGTTCGACAAATTCCTACTAATGTGCCTGTTGGGTCCACGCAAACCGATACTTTGACTGCGATCATTGCTTCTCCTTCTGGCCAATGCGCTGGATGTCGTTCCAAGTATTGGTTGTGACAACTCCTTCAGATTGGCGGTGCGCTCTTTGCGGCGAGCTGGGGAAACCCGAAAGAAATCTGACTTTGGATGCCCCATTCCGCGGTGCTCTTGGTTGATTTGGGACTGAGATGGCTTTGCTTGGGGTGTATCGACCGGGTTTACAGACGTCTCTGACACTTCAGCGTTTTGTTCAGCTCCAGCACTATCAAAAGTGTCATTGTTTGCTTCAAATGAAGGTTCAGTCTCAGTTCCAGCGAGTGGCCCCGATTCTTCAACACCTGCTGCACCTGTGTTGTTTTCGTTTTGACCAGCATCGGTCAGCTTATTTGCAGAACTATCTGCTATTTGTTGAGCATTATTCGATCTTGGTAGAACAGCGCCTGAAGTCGAAGTGGCTCTGTCAATACTCGTATGCTGTTGGTTGGTCGCACTTTGTTCCTGGAGTCCTACAGGCTGTGACTTATTATCATCACGTGCTTTCACTTCGACAGTGCGATGAGAGTTTGTGCCAGTGGATGGGCCACCTGTCGAGATGTCAGATGACTTTGTATCCCTTTTGATATCAGGGTTCAATACCTGCGCAGGCTTTGTGGTCGTTGCCCGCCCACTTCTGGATATTACCCCCGGCTGTGCCTGTTCTTTTGTGTCGCGCTCCATGCTTCCTTTCTCGTTTTGTTCGGATGGATTATCAACTTGTGCCACAGCTGTGCTCCTCACCTGTGCTTCTGTGTGACTGAGAATCTTCGGTACCCCGATGGAAGATAAACTGGTTTCCGTGAGTTGTGCTTGTGCCATTCTTGGTCTTGAGACTTCTGTGCGATTTGTCTTTTCATTTCCTTGACCAGGATTGGATCCAATGGGCTCACCATTACGCCGACGAGGTGGACCAAGCAATTTGGTTTTGTCAATCTTGGACAAATTTGTACCATCAGGAACCAAGAGCACCAAATCTAGTTTCCCGCTGTTTTGTGCCTCAAGTTTCATGGCTTTGAACTCCTCAATGGTGCGGGGTTTCATTCCGTTCACACTTACCACGGCGACAAACGAGCCGCATACGTCAGGCCCCAAGACCTGGGAAAGCGCCCCTCCACTCTTCATATTATAGAGGCAACCAATATTCATTCCATGAGGATATCGCAATGACCCTCCCAATGGTCCCTTTGGAGGAAACGACACCGTTATCTGAACGCTCCGAGTATCACCACAAATCTCCGACAAAAACTTTCTATGTCTTCTTTCTGGATTGTTTACAGGTTCTACATTGCCTTCAGGTCGACTTCGACGCTGTGACAAGTCACTATTGCCTGGAGACACACCCTTTTTATTTTGCAGTGCATCTGGCTGAGTGATGGGCGGATTCACAGCTGTAGACTCAGTACCCTGAAGGCCTCGACCACTAGACGGATGTGCTGAACCTTGTTTCAGAACAGGGATGTTGGGTTTTGATACGTTTTGTGGTGCACCAGAATTGTTGGCAGGCGGTTGGACAGTCTCGACCTTTGGATGGTCCAAATTTCGTGGGTTAGGGAGATGACGAACTGTCGATGAATTCTTCGACACTTCACTCTCCTTGGATAAGGCCTGTTTTTCTTGCTCTTTGTTTGGAACAGCTTGGTGTTCCACCCTTTGCTTCAAGCGAGTGTCAGCCATGCCGTGCAATGGTATTGTACCGCTTGACATTTCATCACTCTTGGGCGTTGCTTGCCTGTCGTTTCTCTGGGTTTCCAGTTCGCTAGTTGACGAATAATCCTTTTCGGTGGCTGCTTCTTGCAAGAATCGTCCACGGCGCAAATTTCGGACGGCTGGCATTGAGCCTTTAGACAGGTCAACGTCCTTGGGTAGGCATAACGATATTATGGCAGTCTTGCAGCCCTTCGATTTGCTCTTCAATATTACTTCTTGTACCCCGAAAGCGGTTCGGCTTGCTTTTCCATCAATGGAGAGTATAACCCCTCTCAAATTCTCCACAAAACCCAGTTTACGGGAGAGATCACCGTCGACAGTTGCTTTATCAAACCAAACCCCATCCAATGGTTTGGTGCTACCTTTCAAGAGAGGGTCAATGGTCAGAGTTGCTCCAATAGACCTTGCCATGTCAACCTCGACATCCAACAAATGGCTGGCTTCGTCAGCCATGGTGCATTTCATTTGAAGCAATTTGTCCTTGAACCCAACCCACCGAAATGCCATGGATTCAAATAGGACATAGTGGTTTGGGTTACCGGTCAAGGTGACCAAATACTTTTCAGCGCGTTGTGGATGTATCGCAATATGTGCTTCAAATTCTGCCCAGTTTTTATGCAATTTCTTGTACACTTCAACCAAATCCTTTTGGAACTCCTTCATGGTGAAAATTTTCTGTGGATGCATCACCGAACTCATGCGATCCAACACTATCGAGATACTAGGCTTCTTACTAGAAGGCGACGATCGAGATGAGTTCGTGGTTTGGGATGGATCTACTGCAGCAGTCTTCACAGGTGATTTCGAAGCGGAACTTTCTGTAGCATCCAATACGCTGACCCCGGGAAGCATCGTCGCTTTGGGGGGAGAGTTTGCAGCAACGGGGGGTTCTTTGGTAGTATGGGGATCGACATTTTGGAGCACAAGCTCTTGAGTTGGTGGTTTGGGAGGCTTTTCTGTGAGCTCAGGTAGTTGCTTCTTGCGACCGGTTTGACCCAGTGGAGGGGCTGGTAGATGAGCCTTTTGGGGAGACGGATCTGGTGCACTCTTTGATCCGGGGGATAAGGAAGTGTTGCCGTCTATGACCTTTTGGTGAGACAACAACTCCTGACTTCGCGTCTGAGCCCAACGAATAGCACATTGTTCGAAGCGCGTCAAAGTGGCCCTATCCACAGCCGTGGCACTCAAGGAGAAAGATTCAGGGTATTCCTTATCCATAGAGAGGGTTGCATGCAAGGTCTTGCCCTCGGCATCCGCGCGACGGAACTCGTCCACCACCTCTGAGTGGAATTTGTTCGTTGCCACGTTGAGTTCCTCGGATGCCCTTGGCAAGCGAATGGTCAAGGAAGCTTCTCGGGCTGTAGAGTCATGACGCTGTTCTTCGTTGGGGTTCGTAGAGCCGTTGTGCTGGAAAGAACTAGAGGTACGTCGTGGCAGTTTAGATGGAGGTGAGGGGTTCGTCTCAACAAGAGGTCGCTTCCGTGATGAAGGATATCCCGCTTGCATGGGATCCATGGAACCACGGGAAGGATCATGGTTTGTTGGTGCATGGGTATTCGAATTTTCTTTAGCTGTTCGTGCCATTTCCCGATTGTGCATGGCAAGTTCCCTTGGCCTCTTGTGTTCCTCCGTGAAATGTGCCCTCGGACCGTAGTTCCAACCACCTTTGCCTTTGTTACACAAATCACACCAACGGTAGATACTTCCGTTGTCGTTTCTTTCAAGTGGCTCACCTGGACCTGGGCGTGTCTTTTTCCAATTCCCTGGGTTGGCCTGTTGCTGAGCTTGCTCCGCTCGTTCCCAAAGAAGTTCGCCAGGGGATTTGTGGTCAGCAGTGAGATGAGCATTGGCTCCATGACGCCACGTACCACGACCCCCAAAGCAATTTTGGCACCATTTGTAAACGATACCATTCTCAGTTCTTTCATGAGGCTCACCCGGAGAGGGTGGCTTCTTTTTCCAGTCATTCTGGGTGGTGTGAGATTTGTCACTACGATTGTCCAAAGGCCGAGGTACATTCCTCTGCGCCTCTTTCGCTTCGCCACCTTTTTCATTTTCGACAGAGTCTTTAAGTCCTTCTTCAAGCTCTGTCATCAGTTCGGCTTCTTCTTCTGCTCTTACAATGGAAGTCTCCAGATCTTGAAGAATGGAATCTTCCATTTCTACGAGTGACGGACGAGATGCATCAACCGGGGTCTTTTCCTTGTCCTGTTGGTTCTCTGTCATAGTAGCATCCTTGGTTTCATCAGCTTCAATCGACTTCTCTATATCTTGAAGAATGGAATTTTCCAGATCGATGGCAGGTGCACCGGATCCTTCCACTGGTGGGGCCTTGTCCAGCTGAGCCTCTTCGGGGACAGTAGAATTCTTGGCTTCTTCGGTGGCAATTGCGGCCTCCACGTCTTCAAACAGGGAATCCTCCAAATCTCTGCGTTCTGAATGGGACACTTGTGCTGCTGTTTTTTCCTTTTCTGGTGGGTTCGCTCGTTTGTCTGTAACGGGAGCAGGAGCTGTGAGAGCCTTTTCGGCTGTAGCGGAGGGAGCTGCGATCGCTTCCACTTGGGGCGTTTCAGAGGGAGTATCCACCTCCATGGCATTTTGCTGATGAACATCATCTTGAGACAAATCAACGGCATCATTGATAACATTAGAACCGCTAGCAGTTTGTTCTTCTGCTGTGTCGAGAAACGTTTGCTCCCGCCAAAAGGAAGCAAAGGCCTCGAGAGGAGGAGCTCGAGCTTTCCAGCCGACGGTGGAAATAACAGTGCGAGGACGTCTCCGCCCGGGACGTGTGCTAACAGGTCTAGTTCCAGATATGAATGTTACGGAATTGTTGGTAGAAGAAGTCATGGGGTGGATGATCAATCCGGTGTTGCCTCGAAATGATCTCGGGTGTTGATGACGTTGTGTTCTTGTCTAGGCTTGTATGTACGAATCAAGGATATAGACCTTACATGGGCAGACGATAAACTATGAGACGCCGACGAAAATGGAAGGTTTCAAAACAACATGCACCTTTCTTATTGTTAGTGTAAAGTAGAGTCTTACAGCTCATCATGGTCCTTAGGAACGGGATCGGAAGGGAATCTTTCCAGAATATCGTTAAAGCTTCCCCGGGCAGTTTCTGCATCTTCCACAATGGTGATGTGCTCTGGAGGCAGACCCGACAAAAAGCGATCCCAGGCTTGGAACCATCCATTCTCCAAGTTCTTGGTATAACGAGGAGCATCCCAATACGGATGCATAGGATTACGTTGCAAGGCAGTATCCACAAGACGACCACGAATGTCGCGGAACTTGGTTTCGTTGGTAGCTATATCAATAGCAATCTCAGCGTACTCGGCCGATCCACCGTAGGCATTCAGCTCTTCAATGCCGAGTACGATATTGGCAGAAGTCGAAACACGGGAACTCATATCATCTCCATCACTTCGAGTCACGATAGGGACACCGGCGTAAAGAGCATCCTGGGCAACAGTGTGACCATTGTAGGGATGAGAGTCAAGCATGACATTGCAAAAGTCTTGATTGCGTTGTTGATGCACAAAGGGACTGCGTTCCCACGGCAAGAAATGAATGCGGTTCACGATATCTTCTCCATCTCCAGGAATGAAATCTGGCTCTTCCTCGCCAGTCAAGGGGTTCTTGAAAGTTGTAGGTTCTCCAGTCGCCTCGTGGATGAAACGCTTCAGGTATGGAACGCCAGTCGCAGGATTCTCCAACAAACAAATAATGGATCCTGGAACCTCACGCAAGATCTTGATCCAGCTGCGAACAGTCTCAGGGTTGTTCTTAAGGAACTTGTTAAAGTTGCAAAAAACAAAGGACGGTTGTTTGATTCCGGAGGCCATACACCGGTTCTCTTGTGGTGATCCGTAGCCCAGCTCGTATGGAACCTTGCGAGGTAGGTAGTCATGGCGGGGAGGAGTTACTTCCTTTTGGACAGCATGTCCCTTGCTGAAGAAATGGTTAGGCATATAGATAATCTTTTCAGTGTACAAATCATCCACCAAGCTGGGGGGTGAAACAATCTTGTCCGAAAAGAGGTAATCCACATACTTGGCACCACTGGTTCCGAGGTATTCTTGATGCAAGATTTGAATGGGGGCGGGGTGGAGTCCCATGAGGCCTTGGGCACGCTCACCTTGGCGAGCAAATCCATCCCACTCAATGAGAATATGAATGCCGCGCTCGTGAATGTACTTGGCCATCTCAACATGACTATCCTTAATGTTGGCAATGTCGTGGAAGTAGTCCACATGACCTGCAACACGCTTACGCCAGTCTACGCCTCCCATACCAATCTTGATAAAATTGGGATTATCCTCCGGGCCCAAGCTGAAAATATGCATTTCAATTTTGGAGCGATCATAAAATCTGAAAATATCCTGGGACAACATCAGAACTGCCTTGGAATTGAAACCGCTGCTGACAAATCCGACCTTAAGCTTGAAGCCGGGGGCGGAGGCTTCCTCAATGTAAGTGTTACGTCGGGACTTGTGTTCAAAAGGCATACCATCTGGGAGAGGAATGATACCACCGTGACCGTCCACACGAGCCATCATTTCATCCAACGCCGCCACTGATTCCGTGACTAACTTCTTGAGTTTGGGATCCATGGGGTATCCAAGCATCATGTGAGGATGCACAGAACAAGCCCTGCGCCAAGACGCTTCGTCGCCACTTCCATCGCGGTTCATGGCAATTTCCTTGATTGTCAAAGACTCCAGACGCTCAATATCCTTGTCGAATTGAGTGCCATTGAAACCCCAGTCCGTAAGCAACATGCGGCAATAGACGGCATTACTACAGGAAGGTCCCAACTCAAACTCAGATCGCAAACAACTGAGTTCAAAAGCATCTGCACAGTATTCGTAATTCTTTCGAGAAAACATGGTAGATCCATACTCGTACAAATCCGTGGCTGACTTGCCTTCCAGAGGATTTTCCGCCTCGGCGGTTCCAAAGCGAGGCTGGAACTTGTTGTCGGATTTTGACGTCGTACGCTTGGGAATAGGGTCTTCACGACCCTCTATCTTTGCAAGGATGGACTGAGCTTCTTCATTTGTGGGCTCCATTTGAAGTGCCTGTTGGACATACTGCAATGCCATTGGCTTTTGACCGCGTTGTAGGGATTCCCTAGCAATGAACACAAATCCATCTGCGATTCGATCTTGAACGGCGAAACATTGCATAAACTTTCCGTAGGCATCCTCAACTGTGTACTTGTCTTTGTTTTGCTCTTGAAACAAAACTGCTCTCCAAAAGTAAAGGGCAGCACGTTCGTAGTCGCCTTCCTCAAAAATCCTTGCTCCCTCAACCAAGGATTGAGGACCATCGGTAGTCAATGTGTAGGCAGTGTCCAAGGAGCGAGCGCACAAGGCGCAAAGCAACAGCAGAAGCGATTTAAACCAACGTGAGGCCATGGTTGGTTGTCCAAGTTGTAATCGCAACGGTTG